>OX637354.1:10850691-11082929 GCA_951799405.1 Agapetus fuscipes
GAACAGTCACACGTATTAGTTATTCAACAGGTATGGGCTGGTCACATAATTAGAATGGATGGCGCAACCCATTAACCTTTTCACTTCTGAATATTCTGGCTAATGAATAATACGGGATCCTTTTTCAAGCACATTTTTGAAAACATTTATTGATTTCCTACCTTAATTGATTGACGACACTTCAAACTATGTGAACAGTCACACGTATTAGTTATTCAAGAACAAATATCACGAAGGCTTAGCATATATTTCCACTTGCTGATTTATAACATAATATTGTTAGGATTTCACGCAGGTTCAAAAAACATCCAACTGAACACTCGCACAATCTCAAACAAATTATTATCCTTAAAAGTACCTAACATCTATTTATTTCTAGAAACTTCACACAGTCAACAGGTGCCCTACTTTGATGAAACTGATCACATCGGGCTCTATGTAGATGTCATAGAGTTCTTTGTTGTACCGACAACGCCAACCATTTTAATCTCTCACCCAACCATTGATGGTTTTGAGAATCCTCATTTCCAATGCTGCTATCAAGGTCTCAGTTATTTTGTGATAACCTAGATTTTTAGAGCCATACATAGACACTTTTACAGTTGCCAAAAGTATTTTTTTTTGTCATGTTTTATTTTATGTAGTGTAAACTGAACTCACCGTGAGTGCTCTGGGACAGTTTCCTAGTTGCTTGCAAGCGCTGGCAGCCACTGCTACAGCATCTCGCGCCTTCCTAGCGCCAGGTGCACTTCTGCCAGGCCTCCGTAGGCCTCATACCGCCCGGGGGCCACTTGCAGGGCCTCGCTGAAGTGGACTAGGGCTTCAGGGTGTTTGTTCATTGTGAGGAGAATATTCCCTGAGAAATGCAAGCAAAAGTTTGACTTAAAATATATATATATATATTTTTTAAGGAAGCCTGTGAGGGAGACTCCCTAGATTTCAGAGACTCTAGGTGTTTATGACATTTGTTGAATGCCGCAGAGGTGTTGTTTACGAGCTTGGTCGTTGCTACAAAGCGCTAATACTCAAGCAAGACCCAGTTGATGTAAGGCTGGATGGACCTCTTTAGTGACCGGTCTTTGGTAAAGGTTGTATGAATTTTTCAACCCAGCGAAGAGCATTTTTGGAATTTTTTTTTTTTTTTTTTTTTTTTTTTTTTTTTTTTTTTTTTTTTTTTGTGCACAACAGGTTTCCCTTATTACAGTGCACCCTCACACAGTCATTAACAAGCTGGGAGGAGCTCTTTAACTAGATCTTTGAATGATTCTAAGTTAATGTAAAAAATGTCTATGTCAGCGGAATTAATCAGAGTAACACTCCGAGTTAAGGCATGTTGTGCCATGACGTCGGTACGGGACAGCGGTACATGAAAAAGTTCATGCCGTCTTCCCCGGCCGTAGCCATCTGGCACATAAAGCTCAAAACTCTCTAACAGGGTGGGGCTGTCAATTAAGCCGTTAATGATCTTGTAACAAAGCACCATAAGAGAACCGTTGCGCCGAGATTCCAGACTCCTGGAGCTGGTTTTCTCAAGTAATTCCTCATGGTGCATAAACTTGGGATAATTCCCATGTATTCTCATGAGGAGGTACCTCAAAAACTTTTTTTGAATTTGCTCCAAAAGATCTACATACTTCCGCTGATACGGGGCCCAAACCTCGACAGCGTACTCTAATTTAGAACGTACAATACAGTTGAAGACATCCACCATAGCTCTCGGTGACTCAAAATTATTGCTAATTCTGATCACAAAGCCCAATAACTGGTAGCATTTGGTCGTCAACTGCGTTATATGTTCTGTAAACTTCAGACCAGGATCAAAAACTACGCCCAGGTCCCTAAATGAAAAGACACGAGCCAGTATCGACCCACCAATACTGTACTCATGGATTATGGGACAAGCGGATCTTGTGAATGACATGACAGAACACTTGCTAATGTTGAAGTTCAATCCATTATTATTGGACCACATCAGCAGAGAGTTCAAATCCATCTGTAAATTAATACAGTCTTGAAAATCCTTGATTTCTGTATAAATTTTCATGTCATCAGCGTAAAGAAGACAAGAACTATTTTTGATCTTGTCCGCAATGTCGTTAATGAACACAATGAAGGCTAGAGGGCCTAAATTAGAGCCTTGAGGAACTCCTGAAGTTGGAAAAAAATTAGCCGAATGTTGGTCATTTATTTGCACAAATTGGCTTCTGTTTTTAAGAAATGAAGAGAAAAAGATTAAGAGAGGTTTTGTGAAACCAAAATCGTCCATCTTCTTCAAAAGAACATCATGATTCACACGATCAAACGCCTTGGAGAAATCTGTATATATTACATCAGTTTGCCTGCGAGAATCCAAGTTGAGGGCAATATTTCTACTGAGGGTGAGTAGATTTGATACTGTGGATCTCTTGGGCAGAAATCCGTGTTGGTGTATGTTGATTCGGGGCTTGATTTGCCACATAAGGTTTTTGTGTATCAAGCACTCAAACACTTTGGCGAAACTTGATAAAATAGAAATCGGCCTATAATTTCTAACATCACTTTTATCATTTGACTTATGTACTGGCATGACTCTTGTTATCTTCCAGGCTGATGGATATGTACATGTCTTCAGGGATAAGTTGAAGATGAAACATAAGGGTTGAGCAAGGGGCTTAGCCATAGAAGATACAATTCTCGGGGGAATGTTGTCAGGGCCAGTTGCTTTATTGGATTTTAATCCAAGCAGATAAGTCTCCACCTCAGTCAAAGAAAAAGGACTGAGTGATATGGAAGATTGCTCGTTCTTACCATGGGGGGACTCAGATAAATCTACGTGAGGGGTCTGGGTGCTGTAGACCGATTGGAAATACTTAGCAAAAGTTTCCGATATTATTCTGGGATCAGATATAATCTGATCTCCATCAGAAAGCTGAAAAGTTGTATTACCACCGGTCCTGCTGGATCTGATATAAGACCAGAATTCCTTGGAATCACATCCTATCCCAGTCTGAATCTTACTCATATACAATTTGTGTGCTTCCTTTATATTATGTTTAACTTGCGCTCTCTTTGTAGAGAAAGCCTTATAATTGCTTACACTTTTATTTTTTAAGTAATTTTTGTGCAAGCGTTCCTTACACTTGATATTAGCAATGATGCTACTATTAAACCATACTGGGTAAGTGGAGTTACATTTGGCAGCGTATTTTTTACATGGAGCACACAAATTACATATTTTCAATAAAACATTATAAAAGTATTTTACAGCGGTATCAATATGTTTACAATTATATAGGTCAGACCAATCATAAAAACTAAGTATATTCTTACATCTATCAGTGTTTAAGTACTTAAAATTAATTATTTTGTTCCACCTAAATATATAGTCAAAGTCGGTATCATTAATATTAAAATTATTATTATCCACATTGTGAATATTATTTATATGCCTATCGTCGCTAGGAGTGAGAAATACTCGTATAAATGGTATATCTTTTGTGCTCCCCCGGGATTCGAACCCACAATCTTCCATTTACGAGTCTGAATGTTGCCACTGGACTACGGACTGGTCCTGTTTCATTATATTAAATATTTTATTACCTTTGAGCAAGAGAGCCTCCGCACTCCTGGAATCCATCATGCAGGCCTTCTGTGCGAAGTACGCGGCCCGGGGCAGGCGTCGCCTGTCTGCGTGTATGTGTCCCAGCACCATCCACTCCTCGCAGCCGTACTCCGAGTAGGGCAGACCAGCGGGCAGCAGCTGATCGGCCTTCTCCCGCAGCCGGCCCTCCAAGGCCAGGCTGGCGGCGTACGCGCCCAGGCCACGCTGCATGTGCGGCTCGGCAGCGTGAGCCTACGTGGAACAGAAGGTATGCCGATGGAAGAAAATTGTTGACAGTAGTTCATTCTCAGTCGTTGTACAGATAGGGTGTCTCCTGAAGACGTTAGCTACGTCATTAACGAAATGTCGAGAATAATGTAAGTTCTCTTATAACAGTTTGTCTAATATCCAATTAATAAATTTTAACTGTGTGCTTATTATTATTGTAAATATGATGACATTACGTAAGAATTTATTAGATATTGTGTTTATTTTTAACTGAAAATTTGTACAATTACAGATGACGCGACCGAAGTACATCAGCTTTCTCCTTTTGATGGGTGGTAGATACACAAACACACTTACCTAAGCTACACATATCGCTGCCCTAGTTCAATACTCAGACATCTTACACAAAGCTAGTTTCGAGAAAATCGAAAAAGAAGGTTTGTAATCGCTATGATAATTACAGTTAACTTTGTTTTAAAGTCACTTAACGCAACTAAGCTACACATTGTTGCGTTAAGTGACTTTAAAACAAAGTTAACTGTAATTATCATAGCGATTACAAACCTTCTTTTTCGATTTTCTCGAAACTAGCTTTGTGTAAGATGTCTGAGTATTGAACTAGGGCAGCGATATTCTTCTTGCCTGCGTTATCCCTGAAGGAGTCCCATATCGCGAATCGGGACATATTTATTTTTTACAGGTAAGGCGGCCGGCCTCACGCCACCACTTCAGTTGAAGTGCGGGTTTTCAAGCTCCCGAGGAGGGCTGGTTTTTATTTCTTGTGAACCCTGAGTAAACCTTTGCCGGAATTTATTTTGCGTTTGAAATAAACACCGAAACAGAAAATCATTTCAGACACCCTTGGTGGGGAACGAACCCTTGCTCTCGGCATGGAATGCAAGCATTCTACCAACTGAGCTATCGACCGGATTTTTTTACAAGCTTGGTAATCGCTACAAATTGCCAATTCTTAAGCAAGACCCAGTTGTTGTAAGGCTGGATGGACCTGAGGTGACCGGTCTGTTATATTTTTTGTGCTCCGCCAGGATTCAAACCCACGACCTTCCATTTACGAGTCCAAAGCGTTACAACTAGAGTACGGACCGGTCTCTTTGGCAGAAGTTTTGTTAAATGAAAAGTCTTTTTTAATATTCTGTTAATTACCCTTTGGAAGTATGAGATGGCATTCTTGTAGTCCCCGCTGTAGTAGTGCAGCTCCCCCAGGGAGGTCAGCAGCACGGGGCAGCCCCTCAGCGGGGCCCCCTGTGCGTCCAGCAGTCTCAGGGCGCGTGTCGCTGCACTCCAGTCCCGCGCGTGGGCCTGCGCGCGGGCATTCATCCAGGCTGTGATTAGAGCTCCGCCCTCCGTGCCTGTCACGCCTGCAACACCCAAGTGGTGTGTTTTGAAGAAATCCAATTTTTTAAATATTTTGATGCAATTTTTTTCAGTATATATAATCTAGAATGTAAATTGCAAAGATATATTTTAACATTCTAAATTCATATTAAAAAATAATAAAAATAAACGCCAGGTAAGCAATCTGGTCAGAATGCAATCTTGTGAGAAAGCAAAATCATCCAGGCTGTATGGATAGCGCCTGAAATGGGCCTAACTTCTTCTTCTTCGATGGCCCTACAGCTCGTATCTCTCCTTGGCCTCCATCAGCCTTCGCCTCCAACTCCTTCTGTCTACCGCTGAGGCTTTCCAGTCTGCCATCTGCAGTAGTTTGTTTGCGTCCTTTCTCACCACACCTAACACACACCCAAATGGTCCTAATGGGCCTAACACACACCCAAATGGTCCTAATGGGCCTAACACACACCCAAATGGTCCTAATGGGCCTAATACCCATCCAAATGGTCCTAATGGGCCTAGCACACGCCCAAATAGTCTAAATGGGCCTAACACACACCCAAAAACGTAACAAATGATTTGCTTTTGTGTGTTACCTTCCGCCATGAGAGCAAGGACCTCGGCAGGTCTCACAGCTAGAGCCAGCAGTCTCTCGGCAGCCTCCAGGGCCAGGGGGCACGCCCTCAGGGCCTCCCTGTAGGCCGCCGCGGCAGGCCTGGCCACCCCGGCACGCTCGTACGCCTGGCCCAAGCACATGTTCACTTTGGGCGAGCGCTGCTTAGCTGAAATGTGAAAGATTTTAAATTCAACCTTTATTTCAAGGATGTATTTCATCAGTGTACAAGTAAAATGCTTGTACTTTCATTGTATCCTACCACAATTCCGCTAGGTGTGGTCAGTACCTCTGCAGATGTGTCTCCACTCGGTTCTGTCTTTGAAAACTTCTTTCATCTCCTCGACGTTCAACACTCTCTTTATTCATGCTGACCACCCATACTGTGAAAAAATGGTTCACTTTGCCAATGTCACCCCTGTCTCAGGGAAGGACGGCAAGAGTTGCAGGGCTTATGTTCATTTGAGATGGGTTCTTATAATGTAGGTCCCCATGCGGCATGTGTTAGTGCGAAATTAGACATGTCTGCCTGTGGGAATGCACTTAATATAAATCTTAAATGATATATATCCTTGCAGCTTAGATTAGATTAGATTTAGATTCCCTTTTACTCACTCTGCAGGATACAGTCATTTACAACTTTGCTTATTTGATCAATCATTCTTTTCTCGGTTTTCCCCTTCCATGCTTACTTCTACATTCCCTTAGTACTCTTTTTTATCAGTCATTCATCAACAATAGTTTTTAGATGCCATGGTACATTATTTTATTGTTTGCTTCTTTTAATGAAGTAATTAACTATTTTTACTTCTTAACATAGAGGTTGGTGTGAGGTTGACTACCTTTAATGTAAGACATTATTTTCTCATCTCGATGCAACTTGTACTTGAGGTCAGCGTCTGGCTGCCACTCCTTGTTGCTGCCAGGGTCAGACGGCTTCCTTACCTGGAATGCTCTGCAGGATTTCAATAGAAGATTGTATCTGGTTCATGTGCACGTAGCAGAGATGCAACTTGTACTTGATGTCAGCGTCTGGCTGCCACTCTTTGTTGCTTCCAGTGTCAGACGGCTTCCCGGGACCACGTGGCTTTGTCAAGGACTTCTTCAACTGAAGAGCTCTGTAATATAAACAGTGCAGAGAGAAAATTAAAATGCTTGCTTTATTTTATAATCCTTGCATGACTAATAGCTTGATAATAGGCTGACCCTCAATGCTGTAAAGTTCCTTGACTAATAGGTTGGTATGAGGCTGACCTCTCATACTGTAAATTTTTTGTTCACTTTTGCCAATCCCACCCAAGGTTTCAGGGAAAGGAGACAGAAATTGCAAAGTTTATGTTTATATATATATGCAAGGATAATTTATTTACAAGGTACACATAATAAAAGAGCGCCGTTTTTGTGTGTGTCACACTTCAAGGGCCCTCTCAATGTTTATGTGAGGTTTTATTTAATTTTTATGCACACATGCAATGTGTAAGCGTGAATTTACCTACATGTCGCACGTTTAATAATAAAGAGCAATAACTCAAAAAACATGAATGTTGGGAAAACGCGTTTGAAGTTCAGACACCCAGTACAACTTGTATGGAATGAAAAAGGCGGCCGATGTTTTATCTCGGTCATATTCGTCCAAATTGAATGGCTGTCGCATTCTACGCATTCTTCTCGCATTGTTCTTGCGTTTTATTACAAAATCCCGATTTTCCCAATTTTCGAGTTATTTCTCTTTATTATTAAACGTGCGATGTGTATGCTTGTGGGCATCCACTAAATATGAGCCTTACTTAAATGTCAATATATCTTTGCAACTTAGATTATAGATTATATAGATTACATGCAGCATACATAAAAGAGTTTCAAAGGAATATAAAAATTGTGTATGATGTTTTGTTCTTGTGTTGGTTTGTCATAATAATGTATATTCTGTGCCATTTTGTCATGTGATGTACTGTTATTGTGATGTTCAGTCATGTGTTGTTCTGTCATGTGTTGTTCTGTCATGCGTCGTTCTGTCATGTGTCGTGACATGTGCCGCTCTATTCTGTCACCATCTACCAGACACAAACAGAAAATAATCAATTAAGAAAGATAGATGTTCTAACCTTCTGTACATGGTTTCAGCTTTCCTGTATTGCTGCAAGTGGAAGAGGGAGTCGCCATAGTAGCAGTAGACTTGGAAGGTCTCTTGAGGTGTGACGTACTCTTTGAAATCATTGTCGCTTATTGTTACTACCATGGACGCCTGTTAAAAACAGCAGAACAAAAAATATATTCAAATTTGTGAATCGAAACGATTATGTTTGTATTTTTTTATTGGTGAAACGTTTCACTTTAGCGAGCAAAATAATTGCAACGTATTGTTTATAGCTCTAAAAGAAATGGCGGACTTACCAATGGGATCACATTGGAATACAGCTCTTGCTCGAACAGGTTTTTGATCTGCTTGCACAAGGACGTCATTTTATGGATTTATCCTAGATTTTTAACTGTTATGTTTTAAATATGGTATTGAATAAAATTATTTGAAAATTGACAGATGACAGTTGACATATTTTGATTTGAAGGTTAAGTTTGAAAAAAAAATGTTTGTATATGTTGCCATATTTGAAATGGAGATATACCATAAAAATGCCTATTCCTTAATAAAAAATTTTTTTTTTTGATGAAAATCCAATTTGGTTATATTCTTAAAAATAAATTAAAACTGAATATTTTACAGATAGTTAATATTTTTTCTTTAAAAGAATGATTTTATTCGAATTAAGGTTTGAAATTACATCACTGTACATTACAGACATAACCTTAAAATAAATCTGTCAAAACTGTTCTTCACTATTGTAAATTTTAGATTGCATAAATAAAATGAGGCTCACGGCTTGGCTGCTTCGCCGCAATAGAATGCCAAATGGTAACATATTCGGTGGCAAACATCGCTTGGTCAGGGAAGTGAAGCCAGTGGCCATGAGAAGAAAGCAAGAAGAATATGCCGTTGAAGAAAACAACATGCTACTTCTTCGGTATCCTTACTTGACAGAGGTAAAACATTGATAATTAAACTTGGCATCATTTGTAGGCTGTATGTCTGTTGGCTGCCATCCTCTTGACTTGTGAATAAAAGACATCTATGATTTTCCATGGCTTTTAGGTTGGTAGGAGGCTGACCACACATACTGTAAAAAATGCTTCACTGTGCTAATGCCACCTTTGTTTCAGGAAGGGTTGGCAAAAATTTCAGGTTTTATGTTCATTCAAAGACTACTTAAGTACAGGGGAAGAACAAGGATTGTCAGTTGAAGAGAATTATTAGTACCTTAATCAAAATTTGAAATTGTAAATCCTGGTTATTGCCCGTCACAAAGAACCGGAAATACAGCCATAAACTGTAGTAGCGACTGTTGCTGCATTACAAATCTTGCAGATCTCTAGATACACACAGATGCCACTAGATTTCACTTTTTTCTTACAAACATATTTTCTTATTTTCGCTGACATTCCTTGTTTTTCCTCTATAGTCTTCATATGGCTGACCACCCATACTGTAAAAAATGGTTCACTTTGCCAATGTCACCCCTGTTTCAGGGAAGGTCGGCAAAAATTTCAGGGCTTATGTAAATTTAAGGTTTGGATTTTAATTTGTAACATTAGTAAGCACAAACTTACTCGTGCTGGTTTGTGGGCAGGCATTTAATATTAATTTTAAATGTTGATATATCTCTTTGCAACCTAATCTAATCTAAGTTGCAAAATATATGTAACATTAGAGATTCACATTATATGCATTTTCACAAACAGACAGTATAAGTTCGCGCTTAAACATGCCGCATGTGGTCCTACAATATAAAAACCCGAATCTCAAATGAACATACACCCTGAAACTCCCGCCGACCTTCCCTGAAACAGGAGTGACATTGGCAAAGTGAACCATTTTCTACAGCATGGGTGGTCAGCCGCATACCAACCTATAAGTCAAGGAACATACACTAGTTATACCTAGATTATAGATATCATGCTGTCATTTTCTCCATAGATATCTTCAACATTTTACTGTTTCAGGAGCAAAGTTTTGGACACGCCAAGGCCCTGAATAAGCATGAAAAGTTTGTACACAAGTGGACCATCAAGAAGATGAAGTTCAAGGAAGACGTCACCCTGAGAGACAGGTTTTGGGGGCTTGCCAAGTCAGAGCGATGGGACTGAAGGGTGCAGAAAAGCCGTTGAAGAATTATTCATCTTGCGTGTGTTTGCCAAACAATGAAAACAAATTCAATCAAGCAGATACATTGCCTTGCTCGGGCGTGAGTTGATTAATTTAACTAGAATATATTTATATTTATATGTCTGTTTGTAATTAAGTATAAAGTTGTTATAATAAAGTCTTGTGTTTTTCTTTTATTTTTTAGTATTAATATATCAGTCTTATTTATTTTAAATTACATGGGATAAGAGAGTGCCGTTTTTGTGCCTGCCAAACCTCAAGAGCCCTCCGATCAAGGACAAGACTTTTTAAAAAAGTGTGTCTCGAGTGCTACACAAAATACACCCACAGATTTGAAGTTCTTCACTTTAGGTTGGCAGTTTATTCTACTCCACCGCCCACCGGACATCCAAACGGTTTCCGAAATATGTGCACATCTAATGGTGCGCTGAATCAAATTGATTGCACTATTGCCTGCAGATCTGAGATACTCTGTGCATCTGAGTGTCTGCCTCCTCACCCATCCTAACAGGCGAAATCATGATTTGAATTTTTCAATAAAATTGAAAATACAAATGAAATATTTTTTAAAATATTAAAATTAAAAACCATTTGTATGTGGTTACGGGGCGAGTAAAATTTATTAATGTACGACCGGTTTCGGAAACAATGCTTCCATCGTCAGGTACAAAATATTATTTTAATATTTTAAAAATGAAAGGTTACAAAGTGAATGCCTCATCAATTAATGAAATATATTTTTTCCTCGCCGGGCTTCGAACCCACAACCTTCCTTCTTAGAGTTTGGATTTACGAATTCCTTGACTTATCGGTTGGCATAAGACTACCCACCCAAACTGTAAAAAATGATTCACTTTGCCAATGTCACCCCTGTTTCAGGCAAGAGTTAAGTACAGGGCATAATTATGTGAATTTGAGATTTTGGCTTTTATATTGTAGGTCGACATGCAGCATGTGAAAGCGTGAACTTATACATGTCTGCTTATGGGAATGCATTTAATATGAATTTTAAATGTAATACATCTTGCAACTTATGTATTACAGATTATTATAGAAGCGCTAACCGTTAGACTATGGACCGATAAGCCACATACTGTAATGGTTAGTTTATAGTTTATTGACAGAAATCACAGAATGCAAACTGCTAGCATCAACCGCGACTAGTTGACACAAGGAAAGTTTTAATTGCAAAGTTTAAAATGGTTTCGTTGGCATTTCAAATTGAAATGTCTGTAAAAGTTGCAAGGGGGAGTGTTTTCTTACGGGGTTATTCTTAGACATTTTAGTCGCCCGTTAAGCCCACGCTTGGACAAACTAATGATGCATTTGATAGAAGACCTGTCAATCCAAGATGGCCGCAAGTGAACAGCTAATTACAGTCTTCATACAAAAACTACCAAATTTGGTAGGTAAGAATGACAGTGGTCATGAAACTTCCAGGCGAGGCATCATTAGTTTGTCAAAGCATGGGCTCAACGGGCGACTAAAATGTCTAAGAATAATAGCATTGGAAGCCAAAGAGACGCCGAGTCAAGAAAACTACAACTCTGTGCCCTTACTTGATATTTAAATTCAACGATTTTACGGAAAATCTATAGAAAATGCAACGATCACTAGAGGTGCTATTTTGATTTCCATACAATTTTTGTTAAACGTAAGGTACTTATAGGTAGTATTTTCGCAGTGATTTATACTCACGGTAGTTGGAAACGTACATTTTAAACTCAACGGTTTTACCAAAAATGTATAGAAAATACAACGATCACTAGAGGGTTTGCACATTTCTTTGATACACGCTTTGGTCTATCATACGCATTTTTATAAAAATGTATGGAAAATACAATACTCGCTAGAGGCGCTGTTTTAGTTTCTATAAATAGTTTTATTGATATATTACGCTGTAATTTAATATTTATGCAGTGTTTTATACTTCTTACTATAGCAGTTTATTAATAATGTCTGGAAAATAAAACGATCACTAGAGACGCTGTTCTATTTTTTTATATATTTTTTATGAACGCTGCTACCTAGTATAAAACATTGCGTAAACTCAGTTGGAAAAAATGTAAGAAAACTTCATTACTCTGTAGGAGTGCCGACGTATATTCCATAGGTAAAATTTCGGTTTCCTCAATCGAGGTAAGATATACGCAATGTTTACACTCGTGGTACTGAATGGTACTCAGTCGAGTCACTGGGTCTCATTCAAAACTATTAATTGGTCCAAAAGAAAGCTCTGTAACCTGTGCATACAAAATCACTCCAAAAGGGTTAATATTAATTGGTGGTAAGGTAGGAACCTACAAGTATACTTTAACAAGCGTTTACTTATCCAAGCCAATACTGGGCTAAGATTCATTGGACTGTCACTTTTGCGATTATCGCGTGGAAGTGAGATCAAAAGGATGGATGTGTTAGGGAGATAAATAGCTAAACGATAAACATTCACCAATAGTTTATGGCTTGCGTTCGTACGATTTTTGTAGAAATGGATAACAATGGGTGACAAAAATGTCATCGACAGTGAGGATTGGCAGCAGTGCTATGACAAATTGGCACAACAACCGCGTCGGAAAACAAAAATGAAGCCATGCCAAAGTGAAAGCGCATTAAACATGTTTTTTTTTTAAGAAATCCTATGCGGGAGACTCCCTAGATTCTAGAGACTCTAGGGGCCTCTGACACTTGTTGTTGTGCCGCAGAGGTGTACGAGCTTGGTCGTCGCTACAAAGCGCCAATACTCAAGCAAGACCCAGTTGCTGTACTAAGGCTGGATGGACCTTTTAGTGACCGGTCTTTGGTAAAGGCTTTATGAATTTTTTTCAACCCAGCGAAGAGCATATTTGGAAATATAAATGGTATATTTTTTGTGCTCCGCCGGGATTCGAATCCACAACCTTCCATTTACGAGTCCGAAGTGTTGCCACTGGACTACGGACCAGTCCAAGGTTCTATTGTAAAGTGTAGTAAAATATCCTTAGCGACAATGATTTACGAATGAATTTCAGTCAAAATAGTCAAAAACATTCGCTCTCCTTCACAGTTGTTTATTTACCAGGGCTCGAACATAGTTAATAATAATAATAATAATAAACTTTATTGTACACCACAAATAAATTACATTAAAATTATAAACAAAAGAGACATACCTATGTACAATGGGCGGTCTTATCGCACATGGCGATATCTTACAGACAACCTTAGGATGGACAAGATCTGCAAGCACAATGGTATGGGTAGTCCGTGGTATTACAATAATTATGGTAAAAAATACTGTATAAATACATATATATATATATATATATATTAATAATATATCAACATATACATATAGATACACACATAAACATAAATACATAAATACATACACACACATACATACATACATATATACATATAACTTAGCCATTACACTGATAGTAAGTAAAGTTCCTTTAAAAGTTTCTTAAATATTGCCAGGGATTGTGCACATCTTATAGTTAATGGCAAGGCATTCCATAAGCGAGTGGCATGAACTGTAAACGATTTTCCAAGGAAATTTGTGGAATGCGTTGGTATTTTCAATGTTAAAGTTTCTGATGACCGTAGGGATCTTGAATGTGTGTCATGGAGGAACTCAAAACGTTCTTTAAGATAGCGAGGCATAGAAGGATTGTACAGAATATTGTATAGAAGGTGAAGAATATGTGTATTCCGACGGAGACGTATAGGAAGCCATTTAAGCTTAGTACGAAACTCTGAAACATGATCATATTTGCGTAGACCAAATATAAATCTTATACAAAGATTTTGAAGTCGTTCAAGTTTATCAAGTTGGTCCTCGGTGAGATCAAGATAGCTGGCATCGGCGTAATCGACAATCGGAAGAAGGAGAGATTGTGCAAGAGCAGTTTTAGTGGAAATTGGCAGGAGATTGCGTAATCGTCTCAAAGACCCCACAGATGCAAAGACTTTGCGACTGACTTCCTGTACTTGAGGTACCCAGGACAAGGTTTTATCAATATATATCCCCAGGTTCTTTACTTTATCACCAATTGGAATGGTTGTGCCATCAAAAAGAATTGGGGGCAACTGCGCCCAGTCAATCTTCGAGATCATCCTAGGGCCGCCAACAGCAATAACCTGGGTTTTCAGAGGATTGACCTTAAGTCCGTACGCCTTGCTCCAATTATGTATTTCATCTAAATCAGTATTGATGACTTTGATAGCTTCTGCCAACTTATCTGGCGTAGCTTGAAAATAGATTTGGAGATCATCTGCATAAAGGTGGTAAGAAGAAATAAGTCGATTTGAAATTGTATTAATAAATACAGCAAAAAGTAAGGGAGATAAAACGCCACCCTGAGGCACGCCAGCAACCGTACTGCACCATGAGGAAAAGGTTTCATCAATATGAATCCGTTGTCGACGGCCAAACAGGTACGAATGAAACCAACCAATTGTCATTGGAGATATGTTAAGAGAGCGAAGTATTCCCAGGAGGATGTCAAAATCAACTGTATTAAAAGCGTTGCTGAAATCAAGTAAAGAAAGTAAAGTTATATTTCCACCCTGCATGGCTGACCTGATGTCGTCCGTAATATTGATCAGGGCTGTGACGGTACTGTGTCCAGGGCGAAAACCGGATTGAAAGGGGTTAAGAAGACTGTTTCTACAAAGGAAGGAGTTGAATTGGTCACAGGTAAGACGTTCAAGGACTTTGGAAAGGAATGGTAATATTGAAATAGGGCGATATTCCGTGAAGGTCGTGGGATTTGGCTTTTTTGGTAAAGGAATAATATAGGCTTCTTTCCATAGTTTTCCCTATATTTCGTATTTAATTTTGGTAGGCTATTTTCCGGATTTCCCTGTGATTGCTGGGCACACAACAATGCGAGTGTGTGTGTACAATGTATTTGTGTTGGTAAAAAAAATCTATTCTGCCGCAAGGTGTGCTAGCAAAATTGGGCTCTTGTATCCCGAGTATAAAATATTACGTAAATCTCACCTTGATTGCGTAAATTTATTAAGTTTACATACTAATCTGTTGCACCAACCTCCAATCAATATTTAATTGACAAATCAAATTTGATTGCTTCATTCTGGTAAGGCCCTCGGTTAAATATTTATCGGAAGTGGGTAAAAATATGTTGGAAGTTGAACAGGAAATATAATGTACATCAGCTGATTTACGTGTATGCAACCAAATGCTTGATTTAAAAAGGTTGAAATCACACTTAATTTTGATTTTTGTCTGATTGGAGTTTGGTGCAACAGGCCCTAAATCTAAATCTAAATCTAAGCTGCAAAGATATGTATCATTTGAGATTCATATTAAATGCATTCCCACAAGCAGACATGCATAATTTCGCGCTTACACATTCCGCATGTGGACCTACAATATAAAAAACCCAATCTCAAATGAACATAAGCCCTGCAACTCTTGCCGACATTCCCTGAAGCAGGGGTGACATTGGCAAAGTGAACCATTTTTTACAGTATGGTTGGTCAGCCGAGTTTTTCGATTCACGCAATCTAGGTGACTAAAATTGTAACTGTAACTGCAACTTTGTCGCAATTCCGCTAAGGGTGGCCACTGGCCAGAGCCTCAATTGCTGTAAGGCTGTAAGGACCTTTTTTGACAGGTCTTTAATAAAGGCAGGGAATTTTCCAACCCAGCGAAGAGTACTTTTGAATAAATAAATGGTATATTTTTTGTGCTCCGCTGGGATTCGAACCCACAACCTTCCATTTAAGAGTCTGGAGCGCTACTACTAGACTACGGAGTGGTCAATACAACAGTAGCTTATATTAATAATGACATGCATTACCGCAGCAAAATGTTTGTTTAATAAAAAGCGTGAAAAATATTTAAATTAAAAATTTTCACAGTAGAGAAAAATCTTTTAGAGTGGGGGGGCAACTGAAGAGCTGTTCTTGTGTATGTAGAACAACCATAATATCTCACGTTTCTCTGTAAAAAATGGAGAGCCTTAGAAATACAAGTATTTACAGTGAGTCCACTCACAGCGAGCACCTCGCATTGCGAGTCATTCGCATAACAAGCAAAACACAAAACTAGTGATCACTAAATTATTTAAAATATGGAAGTTTAGAATTTTTATAGCACCTTTTCATGATAATAGATCATCACAAAGGCGCTTGTTCATACAGTTGCGAGTGTGTAATTGTGTGTCTTTGTGAGTTAGTACCTATGCGCTGTGTCTGTGAAGTCTCTAGATGTACGCACTTAAATAATTGTATTTGTATTTGTTGTAGATTGTGTGAGTGTTTACTCGAATATTATAATGTTCTGGAGAGGTCTCGCATGTGCCAGCCCATGGCTGTCGGAAGGGGGGGGGCAGGGGGGGGGGCGTTGCCCCCCGCTGGAAATCTCGAAGGGCAGGAAAGGTGATAGAACCAGTAAATTAGCCCAACATTTACGGATAAAGTGATGGACATCTTCGGTCAAACACCAAGAACACTGATATTCGCCTTTTCGACGTAGATCAGGTAAGCTATATTTTTGATAAGTAGGTACGTGTACAAAAATTGTGAGTGTTTTCCCGCCCCCTAGATTGTGTTCTTCCGACGGCCATGTGCCAGCCCTCAATATTTCGAGAATAACTCTTATTTTCACCTGTAAATAGAGACCGAGCATGGTGAGTAGGTACCTATGGATTGGCAAGGTTCATAAATGGCTGAAGAAGTAAGGAATTTAATAGACAGACAAAAAACCTACCCACGGTCCGTATAAACAACAATCCTTTAACAAGTTTAGGATGTTATTAGGATAAACGTTACAATTTTATATTCCGTGATCTGTGGTTACAATTATTAGCAATTTTTTTTGCAAGAACGTATTATTGTCTTTGAAATTGTTTTGTTTTGTATTGCTTCGCTTAACGAGTGTTTCATACAACGAATAAGATTGTAGAACGATGTTGTTTCGTTATGTGAGGTTTCAGTGTATTTACTTACCGAAGTACAGGGAAAAACATGTGGGACTTGGAACGCGCAGAGAAAAATCCAAGCCGCAAAGTAAACATGGGAGGGGGTGTGTTTTAAAAGCTTAAAATGCAGCTACGTGTGTATGTAATTGTGCCTGTGCTATGTAAAAATACATACGCGGCTATTCTTAGGTATTTTAGTCGCTCGTTGAGCCCACGCTTTGACAAACTAATGATGTCTGGGCTGGAAGTTTTATCACCACGGTCATACTTACCTACCGAATTTTGGTAATATTTGTATAAAGACTAATCGGCTGTTCACTTGCGACCATCTTGGATTGACAGGTCTACATACAAATGCATCATTAGTATGTCAAAGCGTGGGCTCAACCGACGACTAAAATGTCTAAGAATAGCCCTATAATCTATAATCTATAATCTAAGTTGCAAGGATATATTCATTCAAAGCTCTCAGATGTATGCCCACAAACAAACACTGTAGTTCGCCCTTACAAATGCTGATTGTGTACTTACAAATAAAATTCAAACCTCAAATGAACATAAGCCCCACAACTTTTGCCGACCTTCCCTGAAACAGGGGTGACACTGGCAAAGTGAACCATTTTTTACAGTATGGGTGGTCAGCCTCATACCAACTTATAATTCAGAGACAGTAAAAATTAAGGGTGTTGGTGACGCCAAATTTTGGTTTCATCAAAAATAAGTGACAATTAACGCTGATAATCTGCACATATAGTGCACATTTTTGCTATTTTTATTTTGCTATTCTGGTGTTATTTTTACCGGTAAGGGAGCCGGCCTTACGCCAACCATTTCAGTTGAAGTGGGGTTTCCCAGCTCCCAAGAAGGGTGGTACTCATTTCTTGTGAAGATTGAGTAAACCATGATGGTATTTTATTTTGGAAAATCATTTCTGACACCCTTAAGTCCGGTCGATAGCTCAGTTGGTAGAGTGCTCGCATTCTACCCCGTGAGCTCGGGTTCGAATCCCACCGACAAGGGTGTCAGAAATGATTTCCTATTTCGGTATTTATTTCAAACCCCATAATAAAAATACCGGCAAGGTTTACTCAGCCTTCACAAGAAATGAGTACCAGTCCCCTCGGGAGCTGGGAAACCCCCACTTCAACTGAAGTGGTTGGCGTAAGGCCGGCCCCCTTACCTGCAAAAATAAATAGGTTCAACTCGCCACATGCGACCCCTTCGGGGATAACGCGGCAAGAAGTTACACCATATGTGTAGCTTAGTTGCGTTTTTTAGTTGCGTTTTCAGTGGGATTCGAGCCCTTGATTTTGGTATGGAATGCAAGCACTCTACCAACTGAGCTATCGACAGGACTTTCGAAAACTTTCATCTTCCAATTTCGTCTCGCCCCCAATCACCCCACAGTATATTTTGTCAGTATACACGACTATCGACGCAAAAAATCAAAAATTGAAAAAAAAATCCTTACAAGAAAATTGCCGACTTTTTCCAATTGAATACTTCGCACAGTTTGGGAGCCACTGATGTACATCATGTTTCTATTCTGTGCTCAGTGAAAACATTTTTTTTTGTACACTGTTGTGTTTTGGCTTTTGAATTTAATGAATGAATTATAAAATAAGATTTTCTGTCTAGACGCTTTCTTTTTACACAACAATGTAAAAATTTCGGCTGAAATTTATTTTAAGTACTTTTCTGTTGTTGTTCTGTTTTTATTCATTTACACACTTATAAGTAAGTCATTGAGTATTACATTTAAATAAATAACTACCCGAAGTGATTAGAATAGGCGCAAATCTTGAAGCAATAAACTAGGAATTGTACAGCGACAAAAGCGGAAATCTAGGACTTTCCAAATATATATTTACATAAGGATAAATATAAAGTCTTCTGTTTTATGTTCCCTGTGGTGTCCCCCCAATTTTAGCGATCAAAAAAATGTAATTTGTCATGTATGTTCCTTGACTTATAGGTTGTTATGCGGCTGACCACCCATACTGTAAAAAATTGGTTCACTTTGCCAATGTCACCCCTGTTTCAGGGAAGGACGGCAAGAGTTGCAAGGCTTAAACCCCAAAATAAAATACCGGCAATGTTTACTCAGCCTTCTCAAGAAATGAGTAATAGCGCCCTCGGGAGCTGGGAAACCCACACTTTAACTGAAGTGGTTGGCGTACGGTCGCCCCCCTTACCTGTAAAAATAAATAGGTTCCATTAGCCACATGCAAAACCCTTCGGGGATAACGCGGTAAGAAGTTACGCTGTGGGTGTAGCCAGTGCCAGTTTAAGGGGGGTCCGCAGTGCCCGCAGCGGACAGAGCCCCAAGGCCCGAGGGGCCCCGCGGGGCCACCGGAGGGGGCCCCGCGCGCACCCTTTTGAGTAATTTTTTTTACAGTACTTAGCTCTTCTTGAAAAAAAAATTAAAAAACATGAGAAATAATTCTTCACTATAAAAAAAATTAGGTAGGTACATAGGTTGTTCAAGACATCGGGGAACTAATATAGGGGCAGCAGAGACATACAAATTCATGTTAAAAAATGACCTGGAAGTTGTTTTTCCGAGTACTGCTGCGGCTTTAAAAATTACCTGACAATAATGGTCAGTAACGCAACGGGAGAAAGGTCGTTTTCAAAATTAAAATTGACAAAAAATGACCTCAGGAGTCAGGACTACAATTTCCCAGCACAAACTGAATCACCTGTCAGTGATGAACATAAATTACCACACCTTATATAATTTAGATTTTTCGACTATACTAGAAAAACTCGTGACTGCGAAATTACGAAAAAAAATGTTTTGAACCGTTACGTTGTGCTTACTGCCTAGCTACCTAATGTAGGTACCTACCTATAATAATGTACCTACCTACTTTTCTAAAAAATTGCCATTAAATTGTGTTTAAAAAAATGTCATTACCTACTTATTTGGGGGGGGGGGGGCCATGAGCAGCGTTGGACCCTACCCAAAATAGCTTAAAATGTCCCTGGGTGTAGCTTAGTAGCGATTTTTTTAAGTACCTACATCTTAGAGACTTCACAGACTCACACAGACACAACCCGCACTAACTCACACAGACACACAATTACACATTCAGTGGGATAGCAGCTAGATGAAGGCTAAGTAAGACAATAATTTAAGTAAAAAGTCTTGTTACGAACTTGGAGTACCTACGTGTGCCTGTAGGTACATGAATATATAGTGTGCAGGACAATCTGGCTCTAGTGTGATGGTGGTAGTGTTACGGACCATGAAATCAAAGTACCTACATGCACCTATACACGTACGATAGTGTAAAAGTAGTGCGTAGAACGGCGCTCTGGTGTGAGCGAGAAAATCGAAGAATGATCTGGAATATGCGAGAAATATCTCTTTTGTACCTATGTATAGGGACTGCAATGGTGCGGAGATCAAATTAGTCGCTCCAAGCATTTTGCCGTG
The DNA here is from genome assembly GCA_951799405.1 of Agapetus fuscipes. Taxonomy (NCBI): domain Eukaryota; kingdom Metazoa; phylum Arthropoda; class Insecta; order Trichoptera; family Glossosomatidae; genus Agapetus; species Agapetus fuscipes. The sequence continues at coordinate 10,871,059 of OX637354.1, forward strand.
AAGACAATAAGCAGGGATTATCAATTGTTGTAAATTGTAAACCAAACCGTGTAAAATAAATTCTGTTAAAATAAACAATTACACTTTAATGAAAAGAGAACCCCAGTAAAATCGTAAAAGTATTCTTGTGCATTTGATACGTACGCTCTCTTGTCCTTCGTTAAGGTACAACAATTTTAAATCCGAGCCTCCATTTTTAATTGCTTTATTTTATTTCTGTTATTACCACGCACCCATTAGCGAAGTCCTGAACCCCTAGTATAAAAAAATGCCATGAAAACTGAAATGGCTACTAGGAGCGCTGCCGCATCTTCTATACGTTTTTTTTTCTGTTACGAAGTTTTAATATTTAGGTAAATGCTTTATATGTAGGGACTGGAAAAAAGTGGTGTTATTTTTTGCGAAATTCGCGTTATTTTTTTGGGAAATTCGCGTTATTTTTGATCAAAAACAGGGAAATTCGCGTTATTTTTTATAATAAACGGGGAGATTCGGTGTAATTTTTAGGGTTGATTTGATCGAAATAAAGGTTTATGTAATTGCAAAACTATAGATTTTACTAATATTTACAATTTATTATATAAACAACAATGTGTACCTTCAAAAACAATGAATAAACAACATCTGAATCAATACGAGTTACAACTTACAAAAAACCATTGATTGAAAAAAGTATTAATATTTGAATGACACTCCGAATACCCTGCAATATCCATTTAAAATATTAAATTTAGTCTCTCTAGATGAGGGTTATCTAATTTTTTCGAGGGATGTTGGCTTTTATGAAAGCCTCAAGTTGTGCTCTTGGCTAATCCAGCAGCAGCTTCCCTCCTTGATGTATTTCCTATTTCATTGATGTCACGATTTAAGAGTGTTTGGATGTCCAGGACAGTTCTGCTTATCATTTATTTTTTTAATAAAATAGATTTGTGAATAGGAATGCAATTCACCAACCTACTCTACCTGGCCAGAAACAGGTATTAATATCATTAATGAAAAATTCATTACGAGTATTGTTCATTTTAATTAATTATTAATTTATAATTACCCAATTACATTTGTTGAACCAAGGTCAAATTTATGGTCAAATGACCCAGGCGGGGATCGAACCCCGCGTCTAGCGTTCTAGCGTGTTTCAACGTTGAAAGATCAGCCCACTTGGCCCCCTCGGCTATAACACCGACCATTTTTCCTGTGCTTTGCACCTTGCAAAGGGTTTTCGCAGGAATCTTTTCTTTCCCACAAAATAGTTGCGTTGCAGAAGCGACACATAACAACTTTTTCGCACAATTTCTACCAAAAGTACGAAAATTCGCGATATTTGCGTTAAACCTCAAATTTCGCGTTATTCGCGTAAAAACATCAAAATTCGCGAATAAATTCGTTTTATCGCGATCGCGAAATTTTCCAGTCCCTATTTATATGCTGTGACAGACTAGAACGGCACAGTGATAAAACGACACATGACAGAACGACATATGCCAGAACGACACATGACAGGATGACATATGACAAAACAATACGGAAAATACATCACTATGACAATCCTATGTATAGAATGTACAGTGATTTTAATATATATTTTAGTGATTTAGATATATTTAATAAAGTGAAGTACTCCTTTAGATCTGACCTATTAAAAAGTATTTATAAAATGCCCCTGCTATCCATTATATCTTGAATGGGTTTTCTTTTTATCTTTTTTTGTATATTTTTTGTTTATTCTTAGTTTCTCTTTTCACTTTTTTTTTCTTTCCTCTTATTTTTATTTTTATTTCTGTTGTTAATTTGATTTACTTTTTACCTCATCGATTTCTTTTATGTTTTTATTTTTCGTCAGCTATTTTATTGTTTTTACATATCTGTGGGAATTCTTTAGGATTAAGGCACACTACTGTTTATGTTTACATTTTTCTTGTATTTGTTTTTGTGTCTGTATCGGTTTTTTCTCCTTAAAAATAAAAAAAAATAAAAAAAATGTTTTGTTAATGTGTCGTTTATGGTATGGTTTGTTTTAGGTATGTGATATTTTGACATGATTTGTCTTGTGATATTATGTCATAATGATGTAGGTACTTTCCTGTGATTTATTTATTGAAACAACAAAATCAAGATAACATGACAGTTCCATACCATATAGTTATAAATATACCATATAGTGATGTTTTGTCATATGATGTACCTACTGTCATTGTGATGTTCTGTCATGTATCGTTCTGTCATGTGTAGTTCTGTCATGTGTCGTTACGTCATGTGACATTCTGTCATGTGTTTTCTGCCATGTGTCATTCTATCATGTGTCGTTCTATGATGTGTTGTTCTGTCATGTGTTGTTTTGCCGTATATCGTTATGTCATGTGTTGTTCTGTCATGTTTAGTTATTTCATGTGTCGTTCTGTCATGTGACGTTCTGTCATGTGTCGTTCTATCATGTGTCGTTCTGTAATGTGTCGTTCTGTCATGTGTCGATATGCCATGTGTCGTTTTGTTACTGTGTTGTTCTATCATCGAACCGTTTTATGTTGTGGTACTGAAAGCAAATGAAGAAATAAACGGGCGTAAAAAATAATTATTTTAAAATTAAAAACATTTTAATTTCGCATAAGGACCACAAGCCAGAGGTCGTTAGGGCGTTAGGCCGCGTTGGCGAAGGGTGCCATACAAGCCGATTCCCATCGGCTTCCTTTTTAAAATGAGGCAACAAAGTAGTTAAAAAATAAAGGCACAAAATAAAAAAAAATACATTTACAGCCAAAGAAACAATACGTATTTTTTCCCCATTGAAACCATGCAGTCTACTTAATTATCATTTTTGCCTCATTTTAAAAGGGATACCGATGGGAATCGGCTTGTATGGCACCCTTCGCCAGATAGGGCACATACAAAATATTTTAGTTGAAAATATTCAGGTACCTTTTGATACGTTTTTTAGGACCGGTATTTCAAGAATAGTAAAGTTAACTAAAATGCAATTTTTGTTAAAACCGTCAGAATTTATATATTAGAGAAGAAGCTTTCTTAACAACTGAAAATCATAAAATGACTTCTTTGCTTTTTAACTTCAAGAAAAGAGTCAATTAAAAAAAAGGAAAAATGGACTTGATGCTTATATGACCACTTTTTCAAAGTCCACGAAAAGTGGCCTTATGAATCCAAGAAAGCTTTGATCTTAAACAATATTGTAATGGATATTATACCTAACGTTTATTAGATTTATTGGAACCCCCATCTTGCTCCGTCTTGCGAACACCCTCACTAATTTCAGCGAAACTTCAATATTGATATTAACTTAACGTACTCTCAAAGTTTAAATTTGAATTACGTAGTTACAGATCGACGCAGATCAAACCGAAGGTGGTGAAAATCTGAACTGACGTCGCCATCTTGTGAAACGTCACTTTTGACAGTGTAATGTGATAATAATAAAAATAATGTTTGGAGGATCTATTGGGTGAGCGCTGTTTTTGTGTGAATCACACCTTAAGAGCCCTCTGCAAGCTTGGTCGTCGCTGTAGAAAGTGCCAATTATGTATCTTTTTATTATTATGTTAACGTGTTTTTTAAAATATTTATTGTGCTGACAATTTTTCAGTTATATTTTTGTTTTAACTTTATAATAAAGATAAAAAAATTAAAAAAGATTTTTTTCATTACTGTATTTCTTTTGCTAAGACCATAAAGTGTAAGAAACAAAAACGGCAGATTTAGGGTATAAAAGAGCCTTAAGATAAAAAATAATAAACACGCTTGATTTTGTTCATTAACTCTTTTGCTAAGACCATAAAGTGTAAGAAACAAAAACGGCAGATTTAGGGTATAAATGGGTATAAATGGTAAAAAGTCGATGGAAGCTTGGCGCTGTATGTATCGCATTGTATTGGGAAAGCACCATCTACTGGGGAGTCTGCTAAGATGCGTACAATCACCTGTTTGTCGGTAAATGAAGGAATGTAATTAATATTGTGCGAGCTAATAAAGGAAGGAGCCGAATGTAATCTCCATTGACGCCTAACTTATGAGCATTGTATATTTAAGCCATGTTTAGAGTCAAGATTCCGCGTCGACCCCATATACGAACGCTTTGAAATACGATCATTGGTGAAATACGAGTCAGACGCCCTTGGTGAAATACGAGTCAAGCGCCCTTAGAGTGACTATACCACGAAACAGCGCTATAAAGAAATCATCAACTCGCTCCCCCAGTTCTTGTTTGCCGTATAGACCAATGTTGTCAAATATGACTTTTTAATGCAGTTGTCTTAAGAATCAAAATCTGCACAATCTGAGCTAAGAAAAAACGTAAAACTCGATAATGTGAGAGTTGTTTTAAATATATTTTAAATCAATTTCCTGTTTTCTTAAGACACATTTGTCCAATACACATGCAAATTTTTCTCATGTAAAATTAGCTAAATGGTCTATACGGCAAACAAGAACTAAGGCAGCGAACTCATCATCATCATCAACGTTGCTTCGAACATACTCTGTAGGTAGCTATTTGGCACCCTCGGTTTATGTTTTTTTTACTGATTCTATAATAATCTATTTTCCAAGTTGCAAAGATATGTTAACATTCAAAACTCATATTAAATGCATGCCCACAGACTTACTTACTTACACGTGTAAGTTCATGCTTACAACTAATTACGTGCTTGGAGTGACTACATCACGAAACGGCCCTATAAAGAAATCATCAACTCATCATCATCATCAAAAATGCTAAATATGTACTTAAAAATTAAAACCAAACCTCAAATGAACATAAATCCTGCAACTTTGGCCAACCTTCCCTGAAACAGGGGTGACATTGGTAAAGTGAACCATTTTTTTCCACATAGCGCCAATTCTCAAGCAAGACTCAGCTGTTAGGCTGGATGGACCTCGGGTAACCGGTTTTTGGTAAAGGTATATAAATTTTTCAACCCAACGAAGCGCATTTTTCAAATTAATGAAAACGGTATATTTTTGGTGCTATGCCGGGATTCGAACCGAAGACATTCCATTTACGAGTCCGAAGTATCACCACTAGACTACGGACCGATCCTATATACATATACATTTATGATAAAAATGTAATGGGAAAAACTTGTAGCTTTGTAATTTATTACTAAATTAGGATCAAAAATAGCATGATGAAAGTATGAATTATGAATTTAAAATTAATGGAATGAATGTTGATGTCGTAAATGAGTTTGTATACCTGGGAAGTAAGTTTGAAAAAGATGGAAGAATGACCGGTGAATTTGAAAGAAGAGTAATGAAGGGCAGGTGTGTACTGGGTGCCACAGCTTGTATCGCCAAAAATCAAAACATATCTAAAAATGCTCGATTGGCGGTACGCAGTGGCATACTTTTACCCACCTTGATGTATGGAAGCGAGGCCTGGACGGTGAATGAAAGTGAAATTAGTAAAGTCCATACTGTTGAAATGGACTTTCTAAGAAGTATGATTGGGAAAAAACGGAGTGACAGGGTGAGGAATGATTTTGTAAGAGAAGAATGTGGTGCAAGAGAAAGTGTGAAAGTGAAGATTAAAAGAAGTTTGTTAAGATGGTTTGGGCATATGGAGAGAATGAATGAGGAAAGACTGACGAAGAAAGTATATGTTGGTAGAATAGATGGATGTCGTGGTAGAGGAAGACCGAGAAAGGTATGGATGGACCAAATATCCGAAATTGCGAATGAATGGAATATCCAGAGTCATAATAAAAGAAGAGCCTGTATGAAGAAAATTATGACTCTGGAGGAAATGAAAGAAGTATGTAAGGACAGAAAGAAATGGCGGTTGATCTGTAATGTTGGCGGCTAGGGTTTGTTAAATTGGAATTTGTTTTTTATTTGTAAATGGATATTTTGTATTTGGATATTATTATTTAGTGATGTATAAAATGTAATTTGTCGTGTGTGTGTGTTCCTTGACTTATAGGTTGGTATGCGGCTGACCACCCATGCTGTAAAAATGGTTCACTTTGCCAGTGTCACCCCTGTCTCAGGGAAGGACGGCAAGAGTTGCAGGGTGTATGTCCATTTGAGATTTGGTTTTTATGTTGTAGGTTCACATGAGGCATGTGCAAGCGCGAACTTGTACGTGTCTGGTTGTGAGAATGCATGTAATGTGAATCTCCAATGTAACATATCCTTGCACCTTAGATTAGATTAGATTAAATATCAAATACTTAGTTCGATAAGTTGGGAACGTTTCATGAAAGACATTGAACCGGTAACTGTAACTGTAACTCTGTCGCCATTCCGCTAGGGGTGGCCAGAGCCTCTGCAGAGTAACCTCCATTTTTTCCTATCCTGACATACCATAATATTATGGGTGAGACCATTAAACCCCAGGATTCTCTCAAATTCTTAGGTGTGCATCTGGATGGGGCACTTTCCATGGAAAAACAGGTATCGGGGATTGTGAGCTCCAGTTTTTTCCACCTGAGGCAGATAAGGCGTATTCGCAGCTGCTTACCTGTTGATGCAGCAAGAACTCTGGTGAATGCGTTGGTGGTCTCAAGGTTAGACTACTGCAACAGCCTGATGCTTGGGCTTCCTAAGGTGCAACTAACAAGATTGCAGTCCGTTTTTAACACCGCAGCAAAAGTGATTTTGGGAGGCAGTAGAACTGACCATGTCACTCCTCTATTGCAGAATCTTCACTGGCTGCGTGTCCCGGAGAGAGTGGAATACAAAATGTGCCTGTTGGTATTTAAAGCACTCAGAGGAACGGCCCCTTCTTACTTAGCCGAATTATGTAAGCTTGACGAGATTTTTGATAAGCGGTGCACTCTTCGCTCGGCGCAGAGTGATGCTATCAACAAGCTGAAAATGCCATCTCGACGGAGCAGAACGGGCTTTGGGGATAGGGCGTTCAGTTCGGCGGGACCGTTGTGCTGGAACCGGCTGCCTTTGAAGCTGAGGACGGAAACCAGCGAGGAGCGCTTCAGGAAGGAGCTGAAGACCACCATCTTCACAAGAAGAGAGTGAGCGGTGGGCGACCTTGGGGTGGCTGGAGCCACTAAACGGCGCCCAAAAGAAGAATAAGTCATCCAAATATATATATACCTCTTTCAATTCTTTCATATCCATCACCCTTTTCATGCATTTTCTTCTTTTACGCCGGTGATGACCTATTTACTGTTTTTTACTCAGTTTTTTTTCTAGCGATTTAATTTACGATTGTTTTGTAATGCGATCACAGATGTGAGTCGTACGCTGAGGCATCTCAGTATTATTAGTCTGTATTTTGTAGATGACGTTAAGGCCGGAAACCCCCGGCAAAGCAAATTCAAATCGAATGTTATAATATACAAAGCGGGATAATTTATCGTCGTTCTGGGAGAATCTCCTCCATAAATTAAGCTCTGCATCATTGAGTTATAACATAGAGGAGCGGAAACTAACTTACTGCATTGATACATATCTACCATCTACCACTTTCGCCTCTGTCCCGTCAAACGTTGCAGTTGTGCAGTCATACAAAACATGTTTTTACGATGATTCACCCCTTTCTGTGAATGTTCACAAAAAGAAAGGGGTGAATCATCTTATCAGATTTGATAAAACAAAGATTCTATCTAAAGAAAGATTTCTCATCCCCCGACTCGTGAAGGAAGCAATCGAAATACACAGGCACCCCAACTTCAACAGAGATGACAGCTACAGACTTTCCAGTATATGGAGGCCAGTACTAACTTCAATGATCCACCCTTTCATTAATCGGACGATTTCACAAGAAGACATAATATCGTCCTTCTGTACAACTGGGGCTATAGCGACATCTATGGATGTATCTCCGAAGGTTAATAAAAATAAAAATACCTACAACCTTCGGCCTCGATCAAACAACAATAATTCAACAGTTCGTGGTTCCTCCTTATAGAGGACACACGTCTCCTGAAGATGTCGGATATGACTCCAACGAAACGTAGAGAAAATCGTTCTTCTCTTTTGCACGGTCAGTAAAATCCGTTTTTTTCATTCTTTAGTAAAAATACGGTAAAAAAAAATAAAAAGTGAATATCAACAAAACAATTTAACAGAATCAGAACCAGTAATACGAGTAGCTATAATCTAAGTAAAAACTAAATTTCCAACGAAATAAGAAGTTAAAAGAGAAGAAAAAAACAAATGTAAAAAAAATGTTTTCTTGCTTTCTCTAATCTAATCTAAGTTGCAAAGATACGTAACATTGGGGATTCACATTACATGCATTCTCACAAGCAGACACGTACAACTTCGCGCTTAAGTATGCCGCATGTGAACCTACAACATGAAAACCAAATCTCAAATGGACATACACCCTGCAACTCATGCCGACCTTCCCTGAAACAGGGGCAAAGTGAACCATTTTCTACAGCATGGGTGGTCAGCCGCATACCAACCTATAAGTCAAGGAATGTAAACAACAAATAACATTTAGACATAAACAAATGGATAAACATTAATATCAAAATACAAAATCCATTTCCATTTTCTCCATTTTGTGTTTTGACACAACACATGCCATAATGCCTTTTTCCTTTAAAATTCGTCAACTTTATCGATTACAAGATTTATACCGCATGCGTCTACGTTTGGACTGCTCCTACAATACTGCCACCCGCCGCAAAGCTACCACCTTTCAAGAATCAATTTTACATTCGCTTCAGTTATTTTGTTCACATGGAAACGCAACTGTTAATTTCTTTCTTCTCTTTCTTACTAATGACCATTTTCGTAAGCAAGTTGAAACAGATATATAATTTTATAGAATGAAAAAAACGGATTTTACTGACCGTGCAAAAGAGAAGAACGATTTTCTCTACGTTTCTTCTTTGTAGAAGAGACACGCTCCTGAGGACGTCGAATATGACTCCGACGAAACGTAGAGAAAATCGTTCTCCCCTTTGCACGGTCAGTAAAATCCAGTTTTTTCATTCTATAAAATGTCTAACGACCGTAATCATAATTTAAAATCTTATCAGATATATAATGTCTATTTTCGTTAAAATAATTTCTAGTCCACAGACATTATAAGTCAATGCTCTGCATTCTCAAACACTTCAAAATGGCGCGGAGAAAATTTAAATCTACCTATCGTTTTATATATTTGGAGTCTCCGGAGGTTCGAATAAATGAAACCGGGAAGTCAATGTTTGCAGTAATTTATTGCCTCAAAAATGGGATAATATTTTAGGGAAAAGGTTTTCCTTACCTGACGATTGTTCCGGATTAATTAAGTTTATTTAAGATTTAAAGATAATTCGTGAATTGGATAATTTTAAATAAGGTTTAAACTTTTTATTTCTGTTTGATCGAATCGTAGGTAGGTATTTTATGTATGAGTAACAGGCTATTAAATTCGTTTTTCCTTTATCCATTTACAAGTCTCGTCCATTCTAACTTGCTCACCATGTGACAATACCACATGACGTGTGAAGTTCAGTGCTTGTTTGATTTTGAGTGTGAAGAGACGTATCTTGTCTCTTCTACTGCGCGATTGACAGAAAGAACCACTAAAATATTAAAAGGAGATCATTCGGGAGTGAGGTGAGTCCTTTCTGATAAGTCCATGACTCCTATCCTTGTTCTCTGATAGTCTGCGACTCTGGCAGATTTGCCTGTTGATCGGTTTGCTCAAACGCCTATTAAATTAGGAAACATAATTCAACCCTTTCTCCTGTCACACGTGGTGGAGCTAAATTTCACCACTTTCACTTCCATGGTCGGAAATATAACAAATTGTTTTTGTTTTTTTTTTCGGGTTAGAGCATGTTATGTTTTTTATCTGCCGACGTTTCGCTTTCAGGAGCAGAAAGTATCCTCAAGGCGAGTCGCTTTGATAATTCGCCTTGAGAATGAAGTGCAAAATAATATGCTGGCGAGGTTTACTCACCTTCACAAGAAATGAGTACAAGCCACCCGAGATCTAGGAAACCACCACTTCAACTGAAGTTCCACTCACCACATGCGATCCTTTCGGGGAAAACGTGTCAAGAAGTTACAGTATATGTGTAGCTTAGTTGCGTTAAATAACAATAATATTGTCATCCTTACAATTGTCCCAAACCACCTCAAATGCAGAATAGTTCTTGCAAGCAATGGCAACACTTCCTTGATGCTGAGGATCTCTTATTCTCCAGTTTACGCTTACTTGTTTAAATAAAAAGGTACCACTTAGCGTCTGTGCGAAAACGCAGCAAGAAGTTACACTTAATGTGTAGCTTCGTAGTGTTACCATATTATATTCCCAAGAATCCGACGCAAATTTTCCGGGAAGTTTCCAAAGTTTTAGTGTCCCCCCCCTCGCGCTATAACCGCCAGTAGTCTACCGCTAAAAGTAGGAAACTATGCGAGGTCTCCGGGAAGATTTGAGGGAAAAGTTATAGCGACAAGAAGCCGGGACGCCGCAATCCTTTGTTATTAGTTAAAGTTACAAAGGTGAACTTAATTTCATTTAAATTCTTCACGAAAAATATTTGATATTGGATCGCCTAAAGACTTTCAAACATCTATCAATATAACATGTATGTAGGTATAGATGGCAGGGGCGTGCATCCCATACAGGCACACGCGCCTAATATGTAGGCTATAGGTAACTAAGAATTTACCCTTCATGTGTAGCTAATTTACGTTTTGAAAGAAAATAATGATTACATTAGGATGGTTTATTTGGTGAGCGCTGTTTTTGTGTGAATCACATATCAAGAACCCTCTGTGAGCTTGGTCGTCGCAGTAGAAAGCGCCAATTCTCAAGTAAGACCCAGTTGCTGTACCTAAGGCTGGATGGACCTTTGGTGACAGGTCTTTGGTAAAGGTATTTTAATTTTTCGACCCAACCCAGGGACCGGTCCGTAGCTCAGTGGTAACACTGCAAACTCTGATTGGGAAGGTTGTGGGTTCGATTCCCGGCGGAGCACACAAAATATACCATTTATTTTTTCAAATTTGCTCTTCGCCGGGTTGAAAAATTCATAAAACCTTTACCAATGACCGGTCACCAAAGGTCCATCCAGCCTTACAGCAACTGGGTCTTGCTTGAGAATTGGCGCTTTGTAGTGACGACGATCAAGCTCGTAAAAAGGTCGATAGCTCAATTTGTAGAATGCTTGCATTCCATGCCGAGAGCAAGGGCTCGATCTCAAAGGTTTACTCAGCCTTCACAAGAAATGAGAACCAGCCCCCCGGGAGCTGGGAAACCCCCACTTCAACTGTAAGTTGTTGGTGTGAGGCCGGCCCCCTTACCTGTAAAAATAAATAGGTCCCGAAGCGCCACATGCGACCCCTTCGGGGAACGAAGCAAGACAAGAAGTAGTAACGCAGGCAAGAAGTTACACTATATGTGTAGATTAGTTGCGTTAGTTGCGACCCAGCGAAGAGCGTATTTGAAAATATAAATGGTGTATTGTTTTGTGCTACGCCGGGATTAGAACCCACAACCTTCCATTTACAAGTCCGAAGTGTTACCACTAGACTAAGGACCGGTCTTATTTATATATATATATGATATTAATGAAAAGGGTGAAAACTTGTAGCTTTGTTATTTATTACCAAGTTAGGATCAAATATCAAATACTTGATTTGATGAGTTGGGAACGTTTCATGAAAGACTTGTGATTCGTTTACCTGGGAAGATTAAAGGCCAACTTTCATGGTGTGTTCACTCGGTCTCGAGACAGATTAGACAATACAAAAAATATGATACATTTTTGTACTTTTTCTTTCTGCTTCAGCCTTTCTCAAGAAGTAGGCCTCCTCCAATTTTCTCCGTATTTGTCTGTGTTCAGCCATCCTCTGCCTGCAGTTCCCTTGATGTCGTCCAGCCACCTCAGTTGGGGACTCCCCATTCTATGGGTCGTCACTGGACGATCCTTTTCGACCACCTGTTTAGATACTCGAAGCACGCATGACTCATAGACAGATGATTTTTGTACATTGGCCTTGAATTCTTTGAGATATAACACAAATTCGTCTGTGGTCTTCCCTTTTTTATCGGCTCTTTGTAAATCATCACGCAAAGTACTATAGAGTCTCCTCGCCGTAGCGGTTTGAATAAATGGAATCGAGTTTAATCGTTTTTTTTTTTGTAGCTGAGATGCAGCGGTATTATTATATTCAATTTATAGTCGAATACTTGGTTATTCCTTTGAAGCTGAAAAAGTTACTATCTAGCTATCTCAAGTCAAATATTTGCTCAGGGGTTTAATTTTTCGTTCCGGTGTTTTTTAGAACCCAAAAATAAAATACCGTAGACATGACAACCAGCCGCCATCGCGAACAAGCAGATTGCTTGCATTCCACTCCAAGAGCTCAGGTTCAAATGTCACCGAGGATGTCAGATTTGATTTCCAGTTTCGAGGCTAATTTCAAGGCCAAAATAAAATAAAAGAGCCTTTACAAATTATAGGTTGGTATGAGGTTGACTACCCATACTGTAAAAAATGGTTCACTTTACCAATGTCGCCCCTGTTTCAGGGAAGGTCGGCAAGAGTTACAGGGCTTATGTTCATTTAAGATTGGGTTTTTATACTGTAGGTCCACATGCGGCATGTGTGAGCGTTAAATTATGCGTGTCTGCTTGTGGGAATGCATTTAATATGAATCTCAAATGGTACATATCTTCAACTTAGATTTAGATTTAGTCCCATAACGAACAGGGAAACCATCACTTCATGTGATTTTTTTGTGTAAGGCTGCACCCCTTAAATGGGAGAATAAATAGTTTCCACTCTCATAGTAGCGATCCCTTCGGAGACAACAAAACATGGCAAGAAAGTTCTCTGTATGTGCCGATTAGTTGCGTTGCGTTTTTAACAGATGTGTCTTGAGACTTTGTGAGCACACCTTGTATATAAGGAGTTCAATGAACAAAGATAATAATGTTTACGAGTTAGGAGTGAAATCCAGAATCCTGAAGGTGAACGCACTAGGAATTCATCTATTGTTATCATTGAGTTATAATCTAATAGAGCCGAAACTATTTTCACGCAAGTAGGCAGTACATCTGTTTAAACCTACCTCAACACAATTTTTCGTTAGTTAGAAAGAGAACAATTATACAACGAGTGTCGACATTTTGTTTTTCAGGCAAAAATTACAGTCGTTAATATTTTTTTTGCATTGTTGGCATAACTTATATGTCTGTACTTCGCAGGAAACGTGCGTACGAGTTGCAGTTATCATGTTCAGTAAATTTGCAAATTTTGAAAGAAAAATGGCATCATTATGCAACATACCGGCATGCAAAATTATTGAAAATCAAAACAAAATATAGAAAAAGCTAGAAAACATAGGATTTCACATGATTATCAAGTATTCTGTGTTATTTGACAGCTCTGACTCTATATCTATTTCAACCTACGTAACCGCAAAAAGTCCTTAGTTAGAAAGAGAACAAACAGCTTCACAGTGTCATTTCGTTGTAAGCAACCAAAACTGCGGTGAAACTACGAAATCTTTTCAGAAAGTTGGCCGCATTGATATTCATGCCTGCGCTAACGCTGTGAACACGCGTTTGAATGTTTTGATAGGTATTTGTCGGGAAAATTGTAAATTAAATAAATGCATTACTTTAGTCGGTGTTATGGCCGAGGGGGCCAAGTGGGCTGATCTTTCTAGCGTATTTGGAATAGAATAACGTTGGTTTGATCCCCGCCTGGGTCATTTGACCATAACTTTGACCCTGGTTCAACATATGTTATTGGGTAATTATCAATTGATAATTCATTAAAATAAACAATAATGAATTATTAATTAATGATATTAATACCTGTTTCTGACCAGGTAGAAAAGGTTGGTTAATTGCATTCCTCTTCACAAATCTATTTACAGAAAAAAGAAGAAGAAAAACATTGGCAAATGTAATTTATTAGGTGTTGAAACACTAAAGGAGAAAGCAGGAAAACATAGGCTTTCACATGATAATTAAGTACTGTGTGGCATTTGACAGCTCTCCAGTACCCTGAGTACGAGTCGCAAAACTTGAGTAAAGTTAAGTTTACGGAAAGTTTTAAAGAGTGGTTTTCCCCAAAATCTGCCGTTTTTGTTTGTTTGTACTTATTTTCTTCATTACTGTAACTCTTATTCCTTGACTTATAGGTTGGTATGAGGCTGACCACCCATACTGTAAAAAATGGTTCACTTTGCCAATGTCACCCCTGTTTCAGGGAAGGTCGGCAAAAGTTGTGGGGCTTATGTTCATTTGAGGTTTGGATTTTATTTGTAAGTACACATTCAGCATTTGTAAGCGCGAACTACTCTTGTTGGTTTGTGGGCTTACATCTGAGAGCTTTAAATGAATATATCCTTGCAACTTAGATTATTACCAAGAGTAAATTTATTTAGTTATTACCTTAGAGTAAAACCAAGATCATGACAACGTGGGTAGACCATTCATGACAACGTGGGTAGTTGTGAAATTCATTGAGATTTTTTTTTGCTCGTGTTAAAATATTTGAATTAAATTTAAATTAACTAAATTTTAAATGTTTTTATGTTTTTAACTCAAAGTTAAGTACATACCCATCAGTTGAGTGTTTATTTTTACTATTATATTGACATACCATACCATAATGGAAGCTATGAAGGATACACTCACTAGTATGATGGAGATGTTTCATCAAAGGATGTCTGTGTTTGAAGCCGAGCTGCAGAAAGCCCCAGATAAATCTACCACTTCCAATAATCTGGCTGCTGACTTCGCTGCCTTCAAGATGTTTACACTGCAGGCACTTCAGAATCTTCAAAAGCAAGTGGAGATGCTTGCGTTGGACTTTGATCGTCTTGAGATGAGGGGACGACGTAAGATGCTGCTGCTGCATGGTGTCACAGAACATAAAAAAGAGGAGACAGCGCAGGTTGTCGCAGACGTCATCCGAGACAAACTGAAGATGACGGATTTCACAGTGAGTGACATCAGGCGGTGTCACCGTATGGGGCGTGAGGGTTCCAGTCATAAAACCAGGCCAATAGTGATCAAACTCCAGAGTGTGGTGGTTCGGGACTCCATCTGGCTTTCAAAAACTAAACTGAAGGGGTCTGGCATAACACTGTCAGAGTTTCTCACGAAATCACGGCACAACACTTTTATGGCAGCACGAGAGAGGTTTGGCGTCAGCCAGTGCTGGACTAGGGACGGCTGCGTGTACGTACTGGGGGCTGATGGAGCGCGGCATCGTGTCGCCTCCAACGGCGATATGAACAACATCGTACCGGTAGATGCTCCCATGACAGCGGACGCGGTAAGGACTGCTTCTTCGAGACCTAAACGTGCTGCCAAGAAGGTCTAAATTATTGTTTCTACGCTGATAATACTGTCAAATAAGTATCTTTCTTCTTTGTGGCGTATTCCCGCGGAGAGCAGGGGCACCAGTGTCAAGTTAACTTAATGTGGGAATTGGGAACACATTGGGAATAAGTATCTGTCAGTGTGTTGTGTTAATTAATGTTGTGCTCCTTCCCCCTCTCTGATATACGTACTGATATCATCAACATTATTAAAACACTTATTATTATATACCTATATATTTTTACTGGCAATCTATTTCTTTAAAAATTCTGTCCCTGCTACCAGCTAATTACCCCGGCCCATAAGTAGGTATTTGTTGTATATATTATATCCTTAAGTAGTTCATATTTTTTATTGTGTTTTTTTTTTCTTCTTCTTTTTCTCTTTCTTCTGAACAAGTATTCACTGTAAACACTCAACTGGCGGGTGGAATTTTTTTTTGTTTTTTTTTTGTTTGGCTTTAATCATTCTAAATTGTCTTTTTCACTTTTGTTTTATAGTTATTTTTGTTATTGTAATTAAGTATTTATTTTTTATTTAATTATTTATTTTTAATTAGTATTACATTGTATATTAATTCGTAATATATTATTATATTCATATTATAACTCAATGTCAGAATTTGATTATAGTAATAGTGATGATGACAGTTTTTTAACAGCTCAAGGTGATAATGATAGTTTTGTGAGCGTTCCCTCTCTTGCTGAAACAATAAATTCTCAGTTTTCTGATGTATCTGGGAATTTCAATGTTGTTCATATTAATGCCCAAAGTATTCCGGCCCACTTCTCCTATTTGCTGACAACCTTTGACTGTAAGAATATTCATGCTATTCTTATATCCGAGTCATGGCTTAAGCCATGTCTTCCCTCAATATCCTACTCTCTTCCTGGATTCAATCTCATAAGAAATGATCGTGTGGCTGGTGGTGGGGGCGGTGTTGCCATATATCTTCGTACACATATTCCTTTTTCAGTTATAAGTATGTCGACACAGCCACCACCATCGAATGGTGGCGAGCATCTGTTTATAGAGATTGAGCTCCAGCACACAAAACTCTTACTTGGCGTTTATTATTGTCCATCTTTACGCATAAATTTCTTCTCTTCCTTTGAAAATATTCTAGAAACTCTAAGTCCCTCTTACAACCATACTATCATTATGGGTGATTTCAACACCTGCCTTCTCAAAAATGATTCACGCGCCTCTTCTCTTCTTTCTATTGTTGAATCTAAGAACATGTCCATTCTTTCACTTAACGCCACACATAATTTTCCTAAATCAGTTCCTTCGCTACTTGATCTCATAATTGTTTCCTCTTGTGAACACGTTGCTAAACACGGTCAATGTTCTGCAGACGAGTTTTCATATCATGATTTAATTTATCTTTCATACAAAATACGTCCTCCTAAGGCCAAGTCAAAAATACTTCTGCAACGTAATTTTGGTGGAATGAACCTTGAGAATCTTCGTGGAGATGCCGGCAGCATTGACTGGGGTCCATTGTTCTCCTCGGAATCAGTTGATGACAAAGTCAACCTTTTTACCTCAAATCTGGTTCAATTATATGACGAACATGCTCCAATACGCAAAATTAAAATAAAACATCTTCCGGCACCTTGGATAACAGAGGAAATAAAAGAATTAATGTTCAAAACGTCAAAAACTAAAACTAAGTACAAGTGTCGTCCAACAGATACAAACTGGGATAACTACGTAGCTATCCGGAATCTCCGCAATAAGGTGTGTAGAAATGCACAACGCCAATATATCCATAACTCTGTGGTAAACAGTGACTCTACAAAGGTTTGGAAATTCCTTAGAACATTGGGGGTTGGCAAAGTGCGTCAAGATACTATTTCAAATGATCTGAACATTGATCTTCTTAACCAACACTTTTCTTCTTCATCTAACTGTGACAGGACTGAAAAAGCAAATACTTTAAATTATCTTTTATCTCTACCAACTCCTAGTTACTCACAATTTGTCTTTGGCCTTTTTGACGCTTCTGATGTTAAAAAGTGTATTATGAATATCACGTCGAACGCAGTTGGTAGCGACTGCATCAGCCGTAATATGATCCTTCCCATCCTCGACGAAATCTTACCAGTCATCTGTCACATCCTGAACTCCTCTGTTTCCATGGGCCATTTTCCAACTGCTTGGAAAGAAGCCTATATTATTCCTTTACCAAAAAAGCCAAATCCCACGACCTTCACGGAATATCGCCCTATTTCAATTTTACCATTCCTTTCCAAAGTCCTTGAACGTCTTACCTGTGACCAATTCAACTCTTTCCTTTGTAGAAACAATCTTCTTAACCCCTTTCAATCCGGTTTTCGCCCTGGACACAGTACCGTCACAGCCCTGATCAATATTACGGACGACATCAGGTCAGCCATGCAGGGTGGAAATATAACGTTACTTTCTTTACTTGATTTCAGCAACGCTTTTAATACAGTTGATTTTGACATCCTCCTGGGAATACTTCGCTCTCTTAACATATCTCCAATGGCAATTGGTTGGTTTCATTCGTACCTGTTTGGCCGTCGACAACGGATTCATATTGATGAAACCTTTTCCTCGTGGTGCAGTACGGTTGCTGGCGTGCCTCAGGGTGGCGTTTTATCTCCCTTACTTTTTGCTGTATTTATTAATACAATTTCAAATCGACTTATTTCTTCTTACCACCTTTATGCAGATGATCTCCAAATCTATTTTCAAGCTACGCCAGATAAGTTGGCAGAAGCTATCAAAGTTATCAATACTGATTTAGATGAAATACATAATTGGAGCAAGGCGTACGGACTTAAGGTCAATCCTCTGAAAACCCAGGTTATTGCTGTTGGCGGCCCTAGGATGATCTCGAAGATTGACTGGGCGCAGTTGCCCCCAATTATTTTTGATGGCACAACCATTCCAATTGGTGATAAAGTAAAGAACCTGGGGATATATATTGATAAAACCTTGTCCTGGGTACCTCAAGTACAGGAAGTCAGTCGCAAAGTCTTTGCATCTGTGGGGTCTTTGAGACGACTACGCAATCTCCTGCCAATTTCCACTAAAACTGCGCTTGCACAATCTCTCCTTCTTCCGATTGTCGACTACGCCGATGCCAGCTATCTTGATCTCACCGAGGACCAACTTGATAAACTTGAACGGCTTCAAAATCTTTGTATAAGATTTATATTTGGTCTACGCAAATATGATCATGTTTCAGAGTTTCGTACTAAGCTTAAATGGCTTCCTATACGTCTTCGTCGGAATACACATATTCTTCACCTTCTATACAATATTCTGTACAATCCTTCTATCCCTCGCTATCTTAAAGAACGTTTTGAGTTCCTCCATGATACACATTCAAGATCCCTACGGTCATCAGAAACTTTAACATTGAAAATACCAACGCATTCCACAAATTTCCTTGGAAAATCGTTTACAGTTCATGCCACTCGCTTATGGAATGCCTTGCCGTTAATTATAAGATGTGCACAATCCCTGGCAATATTTAAGAAACTGTTAAAGGAACATTTACTGTCAGTGTAATGGCAAAGTTATATGTATATATAAATGTATGTATGTGTGTGTGTATGTATTTATGTATATATGTGTTTATGTGTGTATCTATATGTATATCCCCCTATAATATAAAATTCAACGGCCTCCCCATACAAAATAATTGTGCGTTAATGGCATTCAAACTGAAGAACTCCTGAACAGATGCACGTCATATTCACAACAAATATTATTCAGAATTTCGGATGTGCAACTCCATCATTAAAAGTTTTAAAATTGTTGTTTTTTCAATAAATAAACATGATCGATTACAGCACCTTTTTGTGTTAAACCAAAACAAGCACACAAACATGAAATTTGAATTTGGAACACATTCGGAATAAAAACCTAACAAATAAAAATGTGCTTTATTTTAAACACATTACAAATCCTACGGATTTTATAGTTAGGTACTTTTATTAGCCTACCAAGATCCTACAATAATAATATTATTCTTATAAAATTTGAATTTGGAACACATTCGGAATAAAAACCTAACAAATAAAAATGTGCTGTATTTTGAACACATTATAAATCCTACAGATCTTTTATTAACCTACCAAGATCTTGCAATAATAATATTATTCTTATGAAATTTGAATTTGGAACACATTCGCAATAAAAACCTAACAAATAAAAAAGTGCTTTATTTTGAACACAATTATAAATCCAACAGTTTTTATAGGTACTTTTATTAACCTACCAAAATCCTACAGAATATGTATTTCAAATGCATGCCCACAAACAAACACGTGTAGTTCGCGCCTACCTTCTTTAACTTTTGCCGACCTTCCCTGACACAGGGGTGACATTGGCAAAGTGAACCATTTTTTACAGTATAGGTGGTCAGCCTCATACCAACGTATAAGCCAACTATTAAAACATTAACTTTTATAATTCATATTTAATGCATGACCCCAAGCAGAAACAAGTGAGTTCGCGCTTACAAATGTTGCATGTATACCGACTCACAAATAAAAATCTAAGCCACAAATAAACATAAGCCCAGCAACTTTTACCGACCTTTTCTGAAACAGGGGGAACATTGGTTAAGTGAACCATTTTTTACAACATGGGTGGTCGGTCTCATACCAACCTAATAAGTCAAGGAATTTGAGTTTGAAAAATCCTTAAACAACGTTAATCTTAATGTAAAATCTAAAGTTGCAAAAAAAGGTCTTAAATGACAAATTCAATGCATACCCACAAGCTGGAAAATTTAATTTCGCGCTATATATGATTGTTGCATTTGATGTTTTAAATATCATTAGGTACTCTTGCTAATGGCCTGAAACTTGAAGGTCGAAAGTACTCGAGGCGGATAATATTAATTATTGTGAAAATAAAACTACGTTTTTGAAAAAATATTTTTATTTTTAATTTAAGTTAATTAATTATTTATTGATTCTGTAATACCTTTTTCTGGCCAGGAAAAATAGATAGGCGTATTGCATTTCTCTTCCCAAATCTTCAAACACGAGCAAGAACCTTCTTCGTCATGGAAGATATACATTTCATTATGAAATTAGATACGATTTCCACGAAACGTTGAAAAATTTGCTATTCTCTTCACAATGGTTCGCAAAATTGGTTTTCAATTCTAAACAAAATATCTAACGATCTTAATTGATGATGTTGGACACGACTTTGTCGAAACGCTGAAAACCCTGATCTTCTCTTTATCGCGGTTCGCAAAAATAATGTCTACAAAATGTCAAACAATCGTAATGAGGTCTGCACATTTTTTTTTTTTTTTTTTTTTTTTTTTTTTTTTTTTTTTTGTGCACAACAGGTTTCCCTTATTACAGTGCACCCTCACACAGTCATTAACAAGCTGGGAGGAGCTCTTTAACTAGATCTTTGAATGATTCTAAGTTAATGTAAAAAATGTCTATGTCAGCGGAATTAATCAGAGTAACACTCCGAGTTAAGGCATGTTGTGCCATGACGTCGGTACGGGACAGCGGTACATGAAAAAGTTCATGCCGTCTTCCCCGGCCGTAGCCATCTGGCACATAAAGCTCAAAACTCTCTAACAGGGTGGGGCTGTCAATTAAGCCGTTAATGATCTTGTAACAAAGCACCATAAGAGAACCGTTGCGCCGAGATTCCAGACTCCTGGAGCTGGTTTTCTCAAGTAATTCCTCATGGTGCATAAACTTGGGATAATTCCCATGTATTCTCATGAGGAGGTACCTCAAAAACTTTTTTTGAATTTGCTCCAAAAGATCTACATACTTCCGCTGATACGGGGCCCAAACCTCGACAGCGTACTCTAATTTAGAACGTACAATACAGTTGAAGACATCCACCATAGCTCTCGGTGACTCAAAATTATTGCTAATTCTGATCACAAAGCCCAATAACTGGTAGCATTTGGTCGTCAACTGCGTTATATGTTCTGTAAACTTCAGACCAGGATCAAAAACTACGCCCAGGTCCCTAAATGAAAAGACACGAGCCAGTATCGACCCACCAATACTGTACTCATGGATTATGGGACAAGCGGATCTTGTGAATGACATGACAGAACACTTGCTAATGTTGAAGTTCAATCCATTATTATTGGACCACATCAGCAGAGAGTTCAAATCCATCTGTAAATTAATACAGTCTTGAAAATCCTTGATTTCTGTATAAATTTTCATGTCATCAGCGTAAAGAAGACAAGAACTATTTTTGATCTTGTCCGCAATGTCGTTAATGAACACAATGAAGGCTAGAGGGCCTAAATTAGAGCCTTGAGGAACTCCTGAAGTTGGAAAAAAAATTAGCCGAATGTTGGTCATTTATTTGCACAAATTGGCTTCTGTTTTTAAGAAATGAAGAGAAAAAGATTAAGAGAGGTTTTGTGAAACCAAAATCATCCATCTTCTTCAAAAGAACATCATGATTCACACGATCAAACGCCTTGGAGAAATCTGTATATATTACATCAGTTTGCCTGCGAGAATCCAAGTTGAGGGCAATATTTCTACTGAGGGTGAGTAGATTTGATACTGTGGATCTCTTGGGCAGAAATCCGTGTTGGTGTATGTTGATTCGGGGCTTGATTTGCCACATAAGGTTTTTGTGTATCAAGCACTCAAACACTTTGGCGAAACTTGATAAAATAGAAATCGGCCTATAATTTCTAACATCACTTTTATCATTTGACTTATGTACTGGCATGACTCTTGTTATCTTCCAGGCTGATGGATATGTACATGTCTTCAGGGATAAGTTGAAGATGAAACATAAGGGTTGAGCAAGGGGCTTAGCCATAGAAGATACAATTCTCGGGGGAATGTTGTCAGGGCCAGTTGCTTTATTGGATTTTAATCCAAGCAGATAAGTCTCCACCTCAGTCAAAGAAAAAGGACTGAGTGATATGGAAGATTGCTCGTTCTTACCATGGGGGGACTCAGATAAATCTACGTGAGGGGTCTGGGTGCTGTAGACCGATTGGAAATACTTAGCAAAAGTTTCCGATATTATTCTGGGATCAGATATAATCTGATCTCCATCAGAAAGCTGAAAAGTTGTATTACCACCGGTCCTGCTGGATCTGATATAAGACCAGAATTCCTTGGAATCACATCCTATCCCAGTCTGAATCTTACTCATATACAATTTGTGTGCTTCCTTTATATTATGTTTAACTTGCGCTCTCTTTGTAGAGAAAGCCTTATAATTGCTTACACTTTTATTTTTTAAGTAATTTTTGTGCAAGCGTTCCTTACACTTGATATTAGCAATGATGCTACTATTAAACCATACTGGGTAAGTGGAGTTACATTTGGCAGCGTATTTTTTACATGGAGCACACAAATTACATATTTTCAATAAAACATTATAAAAGTATTTTACAGCGGTATCAATATGTTTACAATTATATAGGTCAGACCAATCATAAAAACTAAGTATATTCTTACATCTATCAGTGTTTAAGTACTTAAAATTAATTATTTTGTTCCACCTAAATATATAGTCAAAGTCGGTATCATTAATATTAAAATTATTATTATCCACATTGTGAATATTATTTATATGCCTATCGTCGCTAGGAGTGGATCTGGGATGTGCTTGCAGTCGTCCACAGGCCAGAGGCGTAGTATTCAGCCTCGCGGTGACTGCAAGCGTGGGGTGATGGCGATCTTCACTCACTAGGGGCTCCAGGCAGCGCACCACTTTACATAATATATTTTTATTACTAATTACTAAATCAAGCATGTTGTTGTAGCCATTTTTGATTGTATTACACTGTTCTAAATTATTAGCACTTAAGAAATAAGAGTAGTCATGGATTGGCATAGACAATATTGTTACTTTAGCCGGCCGTCCTGCTAAGGAAAATACAAAAAAAACATTATTTTATTGGTAACTTAAGACTGCAGAGTACAAAACTGACATTTATTCGCCTAGACAAAAGTTCTCAATTCAAAAATGTTCTAAGTATAAACATAAAATAAAGTATCTACTACAAGTAGGATTTTAGAAATGTAAGTAAGCTTTTTTAAATACCACACACGGTAAACAAAAGTTAGTACGTACCAACCAGAAGGAGACTGTATTTAAATAAAGCATTTTAATTGATACCTTCCAGATGGTTCGTTCATACTTTCAATCAAGTTTCATGATATTATGTTTGTTTTAAAAAAAACGCATTTTTTTTAAATGTCCTTCTTCTATGCGACAATGGTCCTAAACAACCCATAAAAAGTGATGGTTTGCCTTTTCGCGGACGAGCAATGGAAAATGCTCCATTTGCATTACCTTCTGATTTAAGACGTGTTATAAAGCTAAATCTGCCGTTTTTGTTTCTTACACTTTTTGGTCTTAGCAAAATAGTTACAGTAATGAAAAAAATCAAGAATGTTTATTAATTTTTTATCTTAATTATGAAGCTTGAACAAAATATATAACTTAAGAATTGCTACAAAAAAAAATATTTAAAAAAACGCGTTTTTTTTACATTTTTAGCTTTTTTTTCGTGTTTGCTGTATTTTGGAATTTTGTTTTTGCTTTTTAATTACAGAACTATAAATTGTTTAGGTTCCCTTGTGAACATTTTTTTTTATTTTGTCAATAGTTTTTGAGTAAATATGGAAAAGCTGAAACTACTAAATGAATTAAATTTTAATTAAATCAAAGAACGCAGTTTTTCCATATTTACTCAAAAACTATTGACATTATAAAAAATATGTTAAGTACGGAACCTAAACAATGTATGGTTCTGTAATTAAAAAGCAAAAAAACAAAATCCAAAATACAGCACACACGAAAAAAAAAGCTAAAAATATAAAAAAAATGCGTTTTGTAAATATTTTTTTGTGGTGGCAATTCTTAAGGTATATATTTTGTTCAAGCTTTATAATTAAGATAAAAAAATTAATAAACATGCTTGATTTTTTTCATTACTGTAGCTATTTTGCTAAGACCATAAAGTGTAAGAAACAAAAATGGCAGATTTAGCTTTATAACACGCCTTAATCTAAGTTGCAAAGATATGTAACATTAGGGATTCACATTATATGCATTTTCACAAGCAGACACGTATGACTTCGTGCTTAAACATGATGCATGTCAACTTACAATATTAAGACCCAAATCTCAAATGAATATACACCCTGAAAATCTTGCCAAACTTCCCTGCAACAGGGGCATTTGACATTGGCGGCTGACAACCCATGATGTAGAAAATGGTTCACTTTGCCAATATCACCCCAGTTTTAGGGAAGGTCAGGAAAAGTTGCAGGGTGTATGTTCATTTTAATTTTAAATATAAGTGGAAGCACCGCAATTGTGGTTTTTTATGTCTGGCCTTACCGCTCAACAGTTTTAGACCAATTTTTCAGAAAATGTGAATATTTATCCAGAAAAGAATTGTGAATTTTGATTCCGATTAAATTACAATGTTTTTGTGGTTCTGTTGTTGGGTCAATGCTGCCTCTTTTATCTGTGGAAATAAATTGATTCCACATGCACAAATGGCGTTGTAAAACTCGCCGGGTACTGCTAGTGTTGATATATAATTAAAATATATATTTAATATAGAATATATGTATTTATACAGTATCTTTTAACCATAATTATTGTAATACCACGGACTACCCATATCATTGTGCTTGCAGATCTTGTCCATCCTAAGGTTGTCTGTAAGATATCGCCATGTGCGATAAGACCGCCCATTGTACATATGTCTTTTTCCGTTTATAATATTAATGTTATTTATTTGTGGTGTGCAATAAAGTTTATTATTATTATTATTATTATTATTATTATTATTAGATTATTATTATTATTATATTATTTTGCTAAAACCATAAAGACTTATTGGTTGGTATGAGGCTGACCACCCATACTGTAAAAAATGGTTCACTTTGCCAATGTCACCCCTGCGTCAGGGAAGGTCGTCAAAAGTTGTGGGGCTTATGTTCATTTGAGGTTTGGATTTTATTTGTAAGTACACATTCAGCATTTGTAAGCGCGAACTACACGTGTTGGTTTGTGGGCATACATCTGAGAGCTTTAAATGAATATATCCTTGCAACTTAGATTATAGATTATAGATCATAGATAGTGTAAGAAAAAAAAACGACAGATTTTGAAGAAACTCACTCTTCAATACTTTCCGTAAACTTTACTTTACTCAAGTTTTGCAACTCGTACTAAGGGTACCGATGACAGGTCCGGTTGACAGATGAGCCGCATAGCATGTATCAATAAGGTACCGTAAGCTAGTTTCTCTTCCATCAATAATGTAACTCCACTGATTGAAATCATTTTCTGTAGCTCGCTTATTGGGCGTACAGGAACGGGAAGGAAAACTTATTACTAGGGCCCGGATTAATATGTAAATACATATTTTTTATTTCAATAGTTTCCATTAATTATTTAGTTTTCTTCATAGATTATGATGTTTTGAGCTGGAAAATGCAGATTTTATTTTCCATATTTTTCCATATTTCTAGGTTAAGACCATATTTGCACACGAAAATCATATTAGTCCATATTTTCAATGTTTGGTACTTAAACTAGAGAGAACGGAATAATTTTTGCTTTCATAGCGCTTCGGAAATAATTAGTTCGCGGTTTGGGGCGGCAAATACTGAAAACAATGAGTAAAAAATGAACGAATCGTTTCGCCGTTCACTGCTGAACGTCAGCTCGTCGTCAGCCAGACACAACTTGTTAATCGTCGCGCGTACTCGTGTCGCCTGCTTGTGTCGCGCACATTGAATTTCTTTGTCTTGCGTCGTGATTTAAGTATTCTCCTGCATATTATTATATCCGAATTATTTAACTGTGCCCATTGAAATAATGCCCAAGGACAAACAACCTTTGCGGTTTAAATTAGGAAAATATATTGAAGATTTCCCAAACCAGTCTCTGAGTACAGATGGTAATGTACTGTTTTGTAATGCTTGCGAAAAATCCGTTTCGACTGAGCAGCGTTTCTTAATATCACAGCATGTATCTACCACAAAACATAAGATGAATATCTCAAGGAAAAGCAAATTCAAACAACAATTTTTTTCTGAAGCAATAGCCAGCGGTTCTCAAAGTGATACTTTTTCGAAAGATTTGTGTCATGCCATGATGAGTGCAGATATACCTCTGTGGAAAGTAAACAATCCTGTATTGAAAAGCTTTCTTGAAAAGTACTCAGGCAAATCTATTCCCGACGAATCCACATTTCGGAAAAAATTCGTAAATGATATTTACGAGGATTGCTTGGCATCGATTCGAGAAGAAATTCAGGACGGACCTATATGGGTTGCAATTGACGAGACGACGGACGCCATGGGCCGGTGCATAGGAAATGTGATTATTGGGCTCCTAGTGGAAGAAAAATCCAGCAAATCTTTTTTGATAGCATGCGAAGAACTTCCTAAATGCAACCATCAAACATCAGCCAAGCTGTTCAACGATGCAATGAGTGTTTTGTGGTCCGATGGTGTTAAACATGAACAAGTTTTCTTGCTACTGACCGATGCTGCTCCTTACATGGTCAAAGCCGGAGATGCTCTTAAAGTGTTGTATCCTAAAATGATTCACGTAACATGCTTGGCACATGGAATTAATAGACTAGCCGAATGCGTGAGATTCCAGTTTAAAAATGTTGATAGTTTGGTATCAAATGTAAAGAAAATCTTTTTGAAAGCACCAAGTCGGATTTTAAAATTTAAAGAAATGCATCCAGACATAAGTACCTTTGCCACCAGAACCTGTGCTGACGCGTTGGGGTACGTGGTTAGCAGCGGTTGAGTACTACTGCGAGTATTATACTGAGATTAAAACGATTGTTTTTGAATTAGAAGATGAATTTGCTAGTATTTTAAATGCAAAAGAACTTTTCGAAAATGAAACTCTTCGAAATGATCTAATCTACATAAGAAGCAATTTTTGTTTTCTGTCACATCAGATCAAAGCACTGGAAAATCCATCAACATCATTAAAAGAAAATGTTAAGATCATTAAAACAATTGAAACCACAATTATGGAGGCGGAAGGCCCTGTTGCTGAATTGGTAAAAAACAAAATAAAGTCTGTACTTGAAAAAAATAAAGGGTATACAACGCTACAAAAAATTAACAACATGCTAAATGGAACAGCAGCTGGCAATCCAGAGGAGGCATATTCACCCTCAGAGTTGTGCAAATTTAAGTTTGCCCCAATCACATCCTGTGATGTTGAAAGGTCTTTCAGTCAGTATAAGGCGATGTTTCGAAAAAACAGACAAGGTTTTAATTTTGAAAATTTAAAGAAACATGTTATTGTGTACTGCAACAACTCGACTAAAAAGATAGACGCAGAGTAAATATAAGGCACTTTAAGTTCTTTGATTTTATATTTTATGTTCTTTGATGTTAAAATAAAGGGTTTTGTACTGGGTAACAGTTGTTTTTTATTCCATATTTTTCCATATTTCAGTTTTTTATATCCATATTATATTTACATATTTCGTGATTTTTGATACATATTAATCCGGGCCCTACTTATTACCTACTTATCAAATGGATGCCCGTAATAACAATACAGTTATTTTGGTAATTAATTGAAAATGTAATTACAAGCAGCAGGTATTGGGATTTTCCTGTAAAGCTGATTTTCGTAAAACGAATATTGTGACAGTTTAGAAGTTGAGATTTTGATTCTGAAAGTATTTCGTAATAAATCAGCCACTTTGTTATTTTTGTATTAACTTTTGAGTATGATTAAATATCCACAACCGGTTTCGAAATTATACTGCTTGCATCGTCAGGGGGTCTAATTAGATAACCTTGACTTATAGGTTGGTATGAGGCTGACCACCCATACTGTAAAAAATGGTTTACTTTGCCAATGTCACCCCTGTTTCAGGGAAGGTCGGCAAGAGTTGCAGGGCTTGTGTTCATTTGAGATTGGGTTTTTATATTGTAGGTCCACATGCGGCATGTGTCAGCGCGAAATTATGCGTGTCTACTTGTGGGAATGAATTTAATGTGAATCTCAAATGATACATATCTTTGCAACTTAGATTTAGAAGTCCGGTCGCATCCAAAGGGGTCACACGTGACGAATTTTTTTCTTCTTAATCTTGTTCATAATTGCTGAGGGCTCTGACCCGTGTGTAAGAAACCACTCTTCTCCAGTTCTCTCTTGACTGCGCTGCCGCAGCGCTCTAACCACTGAGGTGCCTACCGCTGTCTTAACTTGATCGATCCATCGTGTGGGGAATCTTCCTCTTCCTTTCTTTGTCTCCAAGCTACCGATCAAAACCAGTCGTTTCAGGCTATCCTCATTGGTTCGGACAAAGTGTCCGAAGAACTTAAGAATACGTCGTATATTGACCAGAGTCAAGCCATCCAAATGTGGCTCGCGACAAATGGACTCGTTGGTACATTGAAGCTGGTGAGCCTACTGGTATTTTTTATTTTGGGTTTGAAATAAACACCGAAACGGGAAATAATTTTTGACACCCTCGGTGGGATTCGAAGCCGAGCTCTCGGCATGGAATTCAAGGACTTTACTAACTAAGCTCTCAACCGGACAAATAAGGGCGCTGTAAGGACTTGTAAACTCCAAACAGTTGTAATGATTTTTATTTATTTTTATTTCTTCAACAAAATACTTCTTGGATTGTAGCTATTTATCTGACATCACATTGAACTATCAAAGTGACGTTTTACAAGATAACGGCGTTAATTCCGATTACCGCTACGTTCATTTCAAGTCATGCAGGTCTGTACGTTCTGTTTACGCGATGGCTGAGTGTTGTGTTATGTTTTCTACTCATACTATAAAGCAGGTCCGAATTAAGGGTGGCGCGAGCAGTGCGACCGAACCAGGGCCCCCACACCATAACGGGCCCCCGAGATGTTAAAAATATATACTTAAAATAATTGTTCAACGTAAATTTCTTCGAGGGCCCAGGTTTTTCACGACCAGATTTTTAGAAATTTGCGAATTCTCCCGAACAGAATTCCTTAAAATAAACTTAAGCGCCGGCGCCGTAGGCAGCTGTGGTGGTTTTGGTTCACAAGAACTTTTTTTTTGTTGGCCTGTTCTTGCTGCGTTATCCCTATTTATGTTTACAGGTAAGGGGGCCGACCTTACACGAACCACTTCAGTTCAAGTGGGGGTTTTCCAGCTCCCGAGGGGATTGACACTCATTTCTAGTGAAGGCTGAGTAAACCTTGCCGGTATTTTATTTTAGGGTTTGAAATAAACATCGAAACGGTAAATCATTTCTGACACCCCTCGTGGGATTTGAACCCGAACTCTCGATATGGAATGCAAGCACTCTACCAACTGATCTATAGACCGGTCTACCGAGCCCCCCTGATTTTCCCTGCACCTTGTGCTGGAAGTCTCATCACCACGGTAATTCTTACCTACCGAATATCGGTTATATTTGTATGAAGACCTGTTAATCCAAGATGGCCGCAAGTGAACCGCTGATAAGTCTTCATACGAATATTACCGATATTCGGTAGGTCAGAATTACTGTGGTGATGAGACTTACACTGGGCTCTTAGCGGTCTTTATCAGGGCCTGACTCTGAGTAGAGTTTTGTTAATGTTTCAAGTTGCCGGCAATTTAAGCAGCGTTTGCCGCATCATCCCGCCATCTTTGCAGACTGCCGACAGACATTTATCATTTCTATTATTTTCGTTAACAAATGGCCAGTGTTGTGCTGCGCAGGCGTTTAACAAGCAATAATGGCACTCGCAGGGCGTAATTATATCTCCCACACAATTACAATCTCCCCTCCCGCCGTGCAAGAGGAGAGATTAGGAGAGATTGTGGGCGGGAGGGGAGAGAAGCAACGGTAAAGGGGTAATTTTATAAATTGTTGGTGGGAATTTTTACGTGGAAAATGGTTGAATATTTTGTGTTGTCGTTATTTTGCGTAAATTGTGGTTAATGATTCCGTTAGGCGCTATACCGTTTTTAGTCTAGTGGCTAATGCTACGGACTCATAATCAGAAGGTCGTGGTTTCGATTCTCAGCAGAGCATTTTTTTTTCTAGTATGCACTTACCTGGACTGAAAATTTCATCTGCCTTGACCAAACAAATACCAATACAGTGCCATGCTGCCTTACAGCAGCTGGGTCTTGCTGAAGAAGTGGCGTTATAATACAGCGATGAACAAGCTTGAAAAAGGCACTTGAGGTGTGACTATCATGAAGATAGAAATAATTTATTATGCAAAATTATTTGTTGGTTTTGCGTTTATTCAAAGACAAAAAGTGCACAAAAAAATTAATTCATTTTAAAACAACGGGACACGTTTCGCGGGGCAAAACGATGATAGTTTGGATGGGAAGATAGGTTGACACCCACACGGTGGACCGATCAATGTAAGACATCTGCTCTCTCACCGGACGCAAAGAAGGGTTGATGAGGAGTAATTACTTATACAAGGTGGCCGGATTTAGCCATTGGTTTGTTGGGCGATAGGTTTTGGTTTTCACCCAAATAATAAGTGCAATTTTGTGGAAGACTGTTTAGAATGTTTATTCAATTAATTAGCCCACAAACTTACACCAGATTACACAAATTATAATGGATGAAAGCAAGCGGACATGTTGCTATTGTGAGAATTCGAGAGAGAAGACGGAAGTCGGATACAGCTGCCAAACATTGACAAAAAACCACCATAGACAAAAATACGAATGCATCATTGGTAGGTATGTTAAATTATTTAATGTTAAATTCTGAACCCAAGGGTTGTACCCTTGAAGATGAGAAGACAAGTAAGGAATAAGATTATGAACGAAAATGAGGGAAACATCTTCGCGCAATGCTTTGTTCTTATAAAAATTGCCATAACCGCGTGCGGTCGTTCGCATTTGTTCTGGAATTTTATGGTTTGAATGTGGAATTTTCCAGTGAAAGTTTCCGCGTATGGACGCGGAATTTTCCACTTCCAGTTGGGGGTCCGTTACGGATTCCGCCAGTCACGATCAGGGGCGGGAAACGAGGGGCCCTTGTGTACATGTGGGGCCATTCAGGGACCTCGGGCATTTAGCGCGCTGAAAGAAATCCACTCTTCAAAAGCACTTAACATTTTTAAGCTTTATTGAATCGCGGCTCCTTGCTCTTGTTTATCACGGTGTTTAAAAATATCATGCTCACGTTGGTACGCAGCTAAGCTACACGTACAGTGTAACTTCTTGCGGCGTTCTCCCTGCATGTGGTGAGTGAACCTATTTATTGGTACACCGAAGGGGGCCGGCCTTACGTCAAACATGTCAGTTGAAGTGTCCCAGCTCCCGAAGGGGGTTGTTATTCATTTCTTGCAACGGCTGATTAAACCTCGCCGGTATTTTATATTTTGAGTTTGAAATAAACCATGAAACGGGAAAGCATTTTCGAGATCATCGGTGGGATTCGAGCCCGAGCTCTTGGCATGGAATGCAAGCACTCGAAGAGGTTGCAGAGTTGAAAGGCTTATGTTTATTTGAGAGTTGGATATTTATTTTGTAATCTTGCCTACTTTTGAACCATAGTGGGTGTAATAATTTGGTCCTAACTGCAGGCTAACATCTATCGACTGCGGTGAAAACATTTTTATTAATTAGCTGAGACACGAACCAAAAAGACTCCAGTGCTCTTTTCAAGAAAAGATTTCTACGCCAGTAACCTTGCAAAAGAGAAGAAACAATGCCGTTTTTAACTTTTCTCAGAAGCTGCACACGACTTTAGTAAAGCGGCAGATACGAACTATGATTGTGGGACACCTAGCATCTGGTTTTATTATCATTTTCACACCTTTATACACCCACCTTGCTCTTAACCTCTATCGCCTACTTTTGCCTCTATGGAACACTCGTTTCTTTTGCCGAAACTTATGTGTTTTTGCTAATGTTGTACCTCTAGGTGACAGGGCTGTGAGAAATTGATGAAATCTCCACAGAGTAACTTTACGTTCAAACTTAGACTTATAATTTTACAAAAAAGTATGCAAACTTACACGATCACTAGAGGTGTTGTTAATTTTTTGATATATATTTTGTTGCTGTGGTTTTTTGAGTTTTTCACTCGGGGTATGAAAGGTAGAGGCTTCAGTGAGCCGCCTGAAAAATGAATTATGAAAGGGGAATAATGCGGCCAGTAATTTAAAAAGGGATTTGCGAGGCTCCTCGTCAGGGGCGATCATCCGCGAAGGGCATAAAGTACTTGAAAAGACGTGAAACTAGATCAACATAATGGCCGAATAATGAGATAGGCGGGGTGCTCGTATTTCTACCCTAATTAGGTGGAGAGACAGTTAGTTTTACATCATTAGTACTGAAATAAGAGTGAAAACAAATTTGCTGCTGTATTTTCAATTTATCACAGCAAAAAAAATGGGAAAAGGCTCAATTTTGTTTTAATGAGGTCCGAACGAAAATGTCTGTTAACCTGAAACGCAGGGTCTTTGAGTAATACGTGCCTTCAGTATCCATCTATGGCTTGGAAACAAAAGGGCTCACTTAGTATAGCGCCAACAGACTGAGAACGTGACAGGGTCTCAGAGACACGGCTCCAAACCAGGAGATCTGTACACGCACTGGTGTCACTGATGTCATACAGCGAGTGGCCTGCTTAAAGTGGCGCTGGGCTGGACACGTGTCAATGCAGGATCATGACAGGTGGCAGAAGGGATCGTCCAGTGGGAGTGTGGAGACCTCAACTGAGGTGGCTGGATGACATCAAGGGAACTGCTGGCAGAAGATGGCTGAACACGGCAGTGTATAGACATAAATGTAGAGGATTGGAGGAAGCCAGGAGTGGACTAAGAAAGGCTGAGGAAGAAAAAGAGATCCAAACATTTTTGAATTTTGAACTTTTTTTCGACGAATATACGCTAGTCTTGTATGGGACTGCCGTCCTTGGCTTGGCTGATTGGTCATAAGCAATATTGCATAATAGTTCAGCTGGTGGAGTTTTTGCATTCTAAGCCGAGAGCTAGTGCTCGATCTGCTCCAAATGTGTCAGAAATGATTTACAGTTTCGGTGTTTATTTCAAGCCCAAAATCAAATATATATATTATGGCACAGCCTTTTCAAGAAATGAGAACCAGCCCACCGGGAGCTGGGCAGCCCCCATTTCAACTGAAGGGGTTGGCGTAAGGCCGGTCAACTTCTAATCTAATCTAATCTAAGTTGCAAAGATATGCAACATTAAGGATTCACATTATAAGCATTTTCACAAGCAGACACGTATAAATTTGCGCTTAAACATGCCGCATGTGGACTTACAATATAAAAACCAAAATCTCAAATGAACACACACCCTGCAACTCTTCCCGACCTTCTCTGAAACAGGGGTGACATTGGCAAAGTGAACCATTTTCCACAGCATGGGTCGTCGGCCGCGTACCAACCTATAAGTCAAGGAACAAACTTACCTGTAAAAATAAATGCGTGCTAATTTTTTTTATACGATCTAATAAACGTTTTGCAGTGTATTATGTTAGTAGCACCTCTGGGCGTGGATCTCGGAAGCTCTGGATCGCAATTAGTGGCTGGCACGCGCTCCGTCTAGCGCGCCCTCGTGCTCCAATAGTCTCGCCAAACTGCGGGGCCGACAATCAAAATGCTCGGCGGCACATTGCACCGGGGCCGCACTTGTGTTCGGAGCACGGCCAATCAACTAAAAACGGTGCCAGGACGGGCAATAGATGCACTTAATTGCTGGAAAATATATTGTGAATGTGAATGTAAAATAAGGTATACACAGCCTTAACAAGATATGAAGACTTAGTTTTTTTTGGAGCAGAAGAAATTTTGTTCCCCGGTTTCAGGGGACGTCGGCAAGAGTTGCAGGGCTTATGTTCA
Organism: Agapetus fuscipes; assembly: GCA_951799405.1. NCBI lineage: Eukaryota > Metazoa > Arthropoda > Insecta > Trichoptera > Glossosomatidae > Agapetus > Agapetus fuscipes. The sequence continues at coordinate 10,905,171 of OX637354.1, forward strand.
TTTAAGATTTGGTTTTTATATTGTAGGTCCGCATGCCGCATGTGTTAGCGCGAACTTATACAAATAATGTCTGCTTGTGGGAATGCGTTTAATATGAATGTTAAATTATATATATCTTTGAAGCTTAGATCTAGATTTAGATTGGGGTTTGTTAAAAATATTTTTTTTATAAAATGTTTCAGCGGAAAATTTGTCGAACTCCATTTTTTTTATGAACACTTTCATTTCTTTTCTGTTAAAAAAATATAAGTTCTACAATTAAAAAAAAATAAAAAAAAAAAAAGATGTGTGGAAAGGAATGCAATCTACTAACCTATTTTGCCTGGCCAGTTGTCTTCATGCGAAAGCAGAAGCTTGTGTGCATGCAACGGCATTTGTTGAACCAGGGTCGAAGTTATCGTCGCGGGATTCGAACCAGCGTTATCCGGTTCCAAATAACCTGTCTTGATCCCCGCGGCCATAGCACCGACATGATTGAAATTACCCTTCAAGGTAAAGACGACAGAAATTGAAATCAACAAAAGAAATAGGGATAGGTTCTCACCGTTAACAAGAAGCTTAAGAAACCTGCAATTTATGTGCAAAGTTTGGTGTAAGACTGCTTCTTTTACTGTTAAAATAAATAGGTTCAACAAACCAAATAATACAAATAGATAAATTCTTAGGTAGGTAATTTGTGATATAATTTGTATTTGATGATCATTTGTATTTATTCGAAATTAATTAAGTGTTGAATCGAATGTTCTGGTGAAGTGTAGCAAGGTGGTATGTAACGATTCTCCATGTTTCGTGAAGAAAAGATCATTCATCTAAAATGACCTTTATTTTTAGTATAAATTAAGGACCGAAATTCCCTGCAGCGTCAGAAATCAATCGACCGCCGAACTATACTGAGCAAATGCAACTCTGAACCGAAAATAAATTGTGTAAAATCCCGCTTAAACAAAAATAGCAATATGGAAAGTTGTCGTAAATTTGCCATAATAATTTTTCATAATAAATTTTGAATAGGTACCCATTCACATTTCATAAAACAACATCGTTGGCATTTTACCTCAGAAAACATGGATCTCGCTTGAGCCAACTGAGCTAACATAATAAGTAAGGTAGGCCATTCATTTCTTTTGTACAGGCTGCAGAGTGCAGTCATTCAGACTTTGCCAAGTTATTTCCATCCAGAGTTGGCTCCAGAGTCGGCTCCAGACTACTTAGCGTGCTACAGCAGAGGAGAAGAACGGGGAAGAGAAAGTGTGGAGACGGAAAGTTATACAAGCTGAGCATAAGAGGTGCCCCAATATTCATCCTGCCTAATATTCGTCTATTTACGTAACCAAAAAAAATAATAATATTCGGATGATTTATTTGGTGAACGCTGAATTGTGTGAATCACACCTCGAGAGCCCTTCTGCGAGCTTGATCGTCACTGTAGAAAGCTACAATTCTCAAGTAAGACCCGTTTGCTGTAAGGGTGTATAAATCTACGGTGACAGGTCTTTGGTAAAGGCAGATTAATTGTTCAACCCAGGGAAGAGCAAATTTGAAAAATTAAATTAGTTTTGTATTTTATTTCTTCTAGAGTCCTCTTACGAAAGTCCTCTAAAGAAAGTTCTCTAAAGAAAGTTCTCTAAAGAAAGTCCTCTAAAGAAAATCCTGTAAAAAAAGAGTGTCCTCTTGAAAATGACGTAAGCAAATTGAAAGTAGGTACTTGAGGTGAAATAAATGCTCAACTTGTGAAAATAAACGCCTTGATTTTTAAACTTTCTCAAAAATGCAATTTCCTACTTATTTTCACAGGTAACTGCGGCCTTCTAATAAATTCTAATCTAATCTAAGTTGCAAAGATATGTTACATTGGAGATTCACATTACGTGCATTCTCACAACCAGACACGTACAAGTTCGCGCTTGCGCATGCCGTATGTAAACCTACAATATAAAAATCAAATCTCAAATGGACATACACCCTCCAACTCTTGCCGACCTTCCCTGAAACAGGGATGAAATCGGCAAAGTGAACCATTTTCTATAGCATGGGTGGTCAGCCGCATACCAACCTATAAGTCAAGGAGCCTTACGCAAACTAATGCAGTTGAATAGGGGCTTCCCAGTTCCCGGCGGGCTCGTTCTCATTTTTGTAAAGGTTGTGTTAGCTCGAAATACTTTGACACGAAAGATGACATAAAGAACGATGATGAATATAGGGGTGAGTGGTTAACAGTAGAGAGCAGAGTAGCAGAGATGCACTTTCCGCGCCTGCTACAGATACTGGCGGGCCGGGACGATGAAATTCATTGGTGCACTTTAATGAAACAATAAAGTTAAGTGCCGCTTTTTACTTGTTAATTGTCTGCACTCGCTGCAACTCCTGTCTGGTAGGACGAGTTAAAGCGCTGGGTGTTGCTGTGACTGGCAAGCGTTCGCGCTGAGTGCAGTGGATGTGTATTACAAAATGTCAGACAATTCGTATTATTAGTGCTTGTCTGTCTTGTGTTCAACAGATGTAATTTCACATGAACAATGTTTGTATGTGTACTGAACCAATGTGTCTTATCTATAACCTAAGTTGCTAAGATATATTACATTTGAGATTCATATTAAATGCATTTCCATGAGTAGACACGTATAAGTTTGCGCTTAAACATGCCGCATGTGGACTTACAATATAAAAACCCAATCACAAATGAACATAAGCCCTGCAACTCTTGCTGACTTTTTATAAACTAATTATAAATTAAACAATATGAATTTTCACAGTGTTAATACACAAACAATACAAAATATAATTTCTATCTTATCATACAGGGTAAGATTGAGGTGAGAAGAACTAAGGGACGTCGAAGGACATCGTGGCTGAAAAAGCTGCGACAATGTTTCAAAGCATCTTTAACGAAAGTCCCTATTTCATCCAAGGTGAGAAAGCCACGATGAACGCCCACGATGAACATAGATGTGGCACCAAAAGAAGAAGAAAAATAAAGTTTTTTGGTGTTATGTCGTGGGGTTAAGTCGCTAGTTCGACTAGCGTATTTGAAACAGAATAACGTTGGTTCGAATCACGTCTTTGACCATCACTTCGACCCTGCCATTGTTCAACAGATGCCATTGCATGCACACAAGCTTCTGCTTTCGCATGAAGGCAACTGGTCAGAAAAAATACTTTAGTGAATTGCATTCCTCTTCACAAATTTATTAACAAAAAAATTAAATGCAGGTCGAGGGTGCCCGTCGTTTTGTGGTTATGTTCCTGTGAGGGAACACTAGAACAGCTGCAGATAGTTAATTAGGAGCTGAAACAATTAATGGCCTTTAGCACTAAAACTCTACCATTGCGTTCACCTTAATGAGTATGAAAACTGAAGCAGCGCCTGCAATGGGGGTTTCAGTTTTCATATAATTTTGGTAAAACGCTACGGTTGAAGTGGAATATAAGGTTTTGTACTAGGGATAAGGAACAATGAATGACCTTTTACAGGAAGTATGCAATGTGTATACGTCACACTACAGCAAATGGTTAACTCTGATGACATAGGTCACATTAAATGATTCAATATATTACAACTATTATATTTTTATAGTTACACCATAGTCAGGTCGATGGCTCATCCTCAGAAAAGAGATTAAAATTGAAATTAATAAACTATAATGTATCTGTTTTATGGCCGAATGAGTCAAGTGATGATGATGATGAGTTGATGATTTCTTTATAGCGCCGTTTCGTGATGTAGTCACTCCAAGGGTGCTTGTGCAAATGATGCCAGAAATTTGCTTGTCTTCAGTGCACTCCGGAACTTTCCATGGTCCTCTAGCTCTCTCACATGATATGGCAGGTGGTTCCAGGCCAGAGGACCAGCAACTGCAAATGCACGGTCTCCAAACATTGTGTTTTCTCTTCTTATCGGTTCTTCAATCCTTGATTCGGCTCCAGTTTCAGCCGTGGCTGATCTTTCTAGCGTATTTGGAATAGAATAACGCTGGTTGTATCCCCGCCTGGGTCATTTGACCGTAACTTTTATCCTGATTTAACAGATGTCATCGGGTAATTATTAATTAGTAATTCATTAATGTCTGTCTGTATCCTGCCGCCGTTTCACTAGGGGTGGCCGGTACCTCCGCAGATGCGCCTCCACTTTTTTCTGTCCTTACAAACCACTTTCATTTCCTCAATATTCATCACCTTTTTCATACATACCTACTCTTCTCTTATTCTCACTCTGCAGGTTCCATTCTTTCGCAATCTCACCTATTTGGTCTAACCATTCTTTCCTCGGCCTTCCCCTTCCGCGCTTTCCTCTGACATTTCCTTTGTACACTTTCTTCGGTAGTCGTTCATCATCCATTCTTTCGAGATGTCCGAACCATCTCATCGTACTTTTTTGTACTTTCATTCTCATATTCTCTTTTATACCACACTCGTTCATCACCCAATCATTACGTACTCTATCATTCAGTGTCTTTCCAGCCATTGCTCTCAGGTAAGCCATTTCAACCGTACATACTTTACTCAGCTCACATTCATTAACTGTCCACGCCTCACTTCCATACATCAATGTCGGAACCAATATGCCTGTGGACCGCCAATCTCATATTCTTCGTAAGTTTCCTATTTCTTGCAATTATTCCAATCGTTCCCATTACACTTCTTCCTCTACTAGCGCGCTTTTCCAATTCTTTCGTCAATTTCCCATTCGACTCAAACTTGCTTCCCAGATAATCAAATTCTTTCACGACCTCCTCTCTTGTTTCATTCAGTCTTAAAATATACAATAATGAATTATTAATTGATTATATTATATGAATACCTATTTCTGGCCAGGCAGAATAGGTTGGCGAATTGAAGACTACAAGGAAAGAACAAAAAATGTCATTGAAGAAAATGATGAGTACCTAAATCAAAATTTGGAATTTTAAATCATAGTTATTGCTTGTCACAAAGAACCGGAAATACCACCATAAACGGTGATAGCGACTGTTGTTGCATTACAAATTTCACAGAGCTTTAGATACACGCAGATGCCACTAGATCTTACTTTTTTTTTTACTAACTCATTCTATTATTTTTTCTGACATTCCTTTTGCTGACATTCCTTGTTTTCTCCCTGTAGTTCTTTAATTGCATTCCTCTTTACAAATCTATTTTTTTTAGATTAAACAAATTAAAAAATTAAACTGCAAACATATTTTAACATTTAAAATGAATATTTAATGCGTTCTCAGAAACAGACAGGCCTATTTTTTTTAGATTAAACAAATTAAAAAATTAAGCTGCAAACATATTTTAACATTTAAAATGAATATTTAATGCGTTCTCAGAAACAGACAGGCTTAAGACAGGCAAAACTTAAAAATTGAAAAAATCGAGATTTTGTAATAAAACGCAAGAACAATTCTAGAAGAATAGGTAGAATGCGACAGCCGTTCAATTTGGACGAATATGACCAAGATAAAACATCGGTCGCCTTTTTCATCCCATACAAGTTGTACTGGTTGTCTGAACTTCAGACGTGATTTCCCAACATTCTTATTATTAAGCGTGCGAAATGCTGCATGTAGACTTACAAACTAAAAATCACATCTCAAATGAACATAAACCGTACAAATTTTGCCGACCTTTTCAGAAACAGGAGCGACATTGGCAAAGTGAACAATTTCTTACAGTATGGATGGTCAGCCTCATAATACCAACCTATAGGTCTATTAGATTTTGTAAATATGTCAATCGACCAGTTTAAACTCCAGTAAAATATGGAGGTTCTTTTTTCCATTTTTCACGGCATCAAATATTACCTCGAGTGTGCCTGCATGGGTTGTCTTTAGTTCGCGTAGCTATTTGTTGATAAACTCTGTAACGCGTTGTGACATCTCTGATATTTTGGAATTCATCTCTCAGTATTTCTCGGGAGTGGTATCTACTTCAATTTTTATGATAATAATAATATTAGGAAGATTTATCTGGTGAGCGCTGCTTTTGTGTGAATCACACCTCAAGAACCCTCTACGAGCTTGGTCATCGCTATAGAAAGCGCCAAATCCAAGCAAGACCCAGTTGTTATATGGACCTTTGGTGACCTGTCTTTGGTCAAGGTTTTGTGAATTTTTCAACCCAGCGAAGAGCATAGTGGAAAATATAAATATTTTTATTTTTTTGTACTCCGCCGGGATTCAAGCCCACATCCTTCCATTTACTAGTCAAAAGTGTTAACCTTTAGACTACGGACCGGTCAAAGATGTTTAGCAATAAATAAATAATGCAAGAAAAATATGTACCTGTGATAAAAATGAGATAAACAAATAAGATGATATAACAGTGGAATGGAATATAATACATGAAGATACAAGTAACAGGAAAAATATTTTAAAGAAAAAAAGAGTATACAAGTGTATGGGAAAATACAAGGGGAAAAATACAGGTGTAAGCATCGATATATAATTATAAAGAATCATTTTATCGATTTAATATAACTCCATGGGTGTAAGATATACTGTAACTCTGTCGCCATTCCGCTAGGGGTGGCCAGAGCCTCTGCAGAGTTGCCTCCATTTTTTCCTATCCTTATATACTCCGTCAGATGCGGTGCTCAACGCTTTATAGTGGTCAGCCAAAGAAACATTTCAACCGCTTTCAATCTGTGTTAAATTCAGCAGCGAGGCTTATATTCGGGATATCCAAATTCGCTCACATCACTCCGATGTTAAAAAACTACACTGGATTCGTTTCCCGGAGAGGGTGGTCTACCGTGTTTGTCTGATGGTATATAAAGCCATCAATGGCTTGGCTCCACCTTATCTGACTGACATGATTTTGCCTGTTGAGATGGGTGTGAGGAGGCAGACACTCAGATCTGCGGGCGATGGTGCAATCAATTTGGTTCAGCCGCACCGTCAGATCCGTACAAATTTTGGAGATCGTGCTTTCTGTGTTGCGGGTCCGGTGGAGTGGAACAGACTGCCACCCGTAGTGAAGAACTGCAAATCTATGGGTATATTCGCGGAGCTCTCAAGACGCACCTTTTCAAAAAGTCTTATCCGTGATCGGAGAGGGCCCTTGAGGCGTGACACACACACAAAACGGCGCTCTCTTATCATGTGTAATTAAAAATAAATAAGCCTGATTTATATATATATATATACCTCTTTCAATTCATTCATATCCATCACCTTTTTCATGCATTTTCTTCTTTAACGCTACTGTAATACTACGAGTGTAAAGGAAAATGTATGAAAACATGTACATGTAAGGAAATACAGTAGTGTAAAGGAAAATATATAAAAAAATGTACGTGTAAGAGAGCATAGTGTAAAGGAAAGTACTAGAGCCAGTGCAACCACTAGTGGGGGGGGGAACACTGGTGCAAGTAAACCACCCTCACCGCCAGCATGCCAAACTGAGCCTAGGGGGGGATGCTTTATATGTAGGCGTTTAGAGTTGCTCGCGGACTTAAATGTTACTGGGAAATACAATCATATGAAGATTTCCCGGGATTCAAATTAAAAAGACTTGTTAACACTGTACAGATAGGGAAATACTCTCTACGCAAGTAGCTTGGGAATTGTGCAGATATGCATAAAACAGTAATTGAAAAAAACGTGTATTTATTATGAAATTAAACATAAGCCCGCAACTCTTGCCGGCCTTTCCTGAAGCAGAGGTGACGTCGGCAAAGTGAACGATTTTTACAGTATGGGTGGTCACTGGTAAGCCTCATCCCAATCTATAAGTCAAGGAAAAAAAATTATACAATAATACAAAACATAAACTATAATAGCTAACTACAAATCAATATATCTACAGATTTTTTTTTCAATGTTTTAGCCGCCAATATTGCAGATCAGCATCATCAGTTGCAAAGATTTATGATACATATTACATGCATTCTCATGAGTAGACACTTAAAAGTTCGCGCTTACAAATGCCACGCGTGGACTAACAACATGAATACCCAATCTCAAATGAACATAAGTCCTGCAACTCCTGCCGACCCTCCCAGAGCAAGGGAGACATTGGCAAAATGAACCATTTTTTAAAGTATGATTGGTCTATCTCATACCAATCTATAAGTCAAGGAAACTTATTTACAACATAAAAACCCAATCTCAAATGAACATAAGCCCTACAACTCTGCCGACCTTCCCGCTGCAGGGCTTAGTGAACCAAATTTTACTGTACAATTGTTCAGTCTCATACAAAACTAAAAGTCAAGAAACGGTGTTCCCCTATTATAATTTAACGGATATTAGTAAACCGGTATTCCGGGATTCAACGCTGTAAACGCAGCCCTGTTTCATAAATGCAGTGGCGCACAATATCCTGCAAGCGGCTCTACAAAAATAAAGGGATTTTCCAACTAGCGCTTTTCTGCAGAAAAACTTTGCTTACACGTTTTCTGCTTCACACTTGACTTACGTGGCCTTACTAATTGGCGCCATAAACAGTAAAAATTGTTAAAATGGTTGTACGTTTATTAATTTATATAGTCTTGCAATAATGTGAACAGAAACGTTCCTCGACTAATGGACTAGTTTAAGGTTGACTATAACATAAAAACTGCGGAAATGCTGGATAGATTTAAGAGAAGAGTTCTAAAGAAAATCCTGGGACTCGTGAATGATGGCAAAACCTGGATAATAAGATACAACCAAGAGCTATATAACATTTATGAGGCTTCCAGACTCTCTGTACATGCTAGATTAAGGAGGCTAAGATGGGCTGGACGTGTGCAGAGAATGCCGTCTTCACGGGTACCAAAAGGGATCCTTGAGGGACATCCGGGTGGGAAAAGAAGAGTTGGCTGACCTAGGCTGAGATGGGAGGATGAGGTGAGGAAGGACGCAAACCAACTACTGCAGGTGACAGACTGGAAAGCCGCAGCGGTAGACAGGAGGAGTTGGAGGCGAAGGCTGATGGAGGCCAAGGGGAGAGGGCCATCGAAGAAGACTAAACCGTTAAAACCTGGTTTACTTTTGTCATTGCCACCATGCTCTAGAGAAAGACCGTCACTTTGTTTAGTGTTAATATTTCTTTGAGGTTTGACATTTTCTTTTGTAAACGTGGAAGTAGGCTGTTTATGAAAAAAAATGAGATATTCCACAAAATACAATTCGTTATTTTATTAAGATTTATTGTTTTATTTAAAAAATATCTTTCCATGTTTCTTTTCCTTTTCCAGTCCGGTCGATAGCTCAGTTCATAGAGTGCTTGCATTCCATGCCGAGAGCTCGGGTTCGAGTCCCATCGAGGGTTACAGGTTTCGGTGTTTTTTTCAAAATCAAAAAATAAAATAACGGTAACATTTACTCAGCCTTTACGAGAAATGAGTACCAGCCCCCTTGGGAGCTGGGAAACCCCTTGAAGTGGTTTGTAAACCTGTAAAAATAATAACGGCCCCATTTGCCACATGCGAAACCCTTCAAAGATGACGCGGCAACAAGTAACACTATATGTGTAGCTTGTTTGCGTTGTCGTTTAAGATTTTTTATTAAAAAAATATCTATCAATGCCGAAGTAAGTTTTGCTTTGTAGATTTCGCAGTTCAGACAATAAGTGGAAACCTTGGGGGGAAGATTTCCAGAAATTCCCTTTTTTCCGGTCTGCCGATTTTCTGGAATTTCCATCGCGCTGAAAAATTGGAAAACTTCCCTTTGATTTGCCACTAAACAATTTCATTATAAAACTGAGAGGGAGGGAGAAAAATACTGGATCTAAATAATAGCGGACATCAAAGGTAAAGGTTGATAAAAATAGTAGCCTCTCCAATGTGTATTGATTATCGAGTTACCAATCTTTTCAGGAAAAAAATAAAGCTTTCCAATGTTTCAATAATATTTAATTTAAGTTGCAAGGATATTGTTATGTAAATAGTACTTAGCTATAAACAAAATAAATAGGGTAGGTGCATTAAAGATTCTAGCTGTAGGATAAATTATTATTAAGTACCTAGAGTCAGGAAATATTATATAAGTAATAATTGTATTGGAAGCTTTTGGAATATCATCGACGTTTCCAGACTAAATTAAGCCTAGAAAGTTTGATTGTATGCTATAAAAAGCGTGAATCGCCTGCAAGCAGTTCAGTCTCCAAATACTATTAGCCGTTACAGGCCAAGAATTTGTGCGGATTCCATCATGTAAGAATTTATTCGTAAAAAGTTGATTTTAGATTAAATCGTTTCATTGGCATTTTTAGGGGATTACCAAGGAATTTTCAGCTTACAGGAATGCACGATAAATCTTTTAAAATGTGTCGCACACCGAAGTTTAATGTGTTGTAGGGATACGATTATGGGAGATGTTGGGGGAGACACAATTCCGTCATATTCCGGCATCGACAGAAGCCAGCTCTGTTGTTCGCGGATTTATTGCTCGAATTGAAATTTTCATCGCCTTAAAATGTGCTCCAGAGCAAAAGAAATACGCCGGCTTACCCGCTCTGAACGTGCGCATGTTTATTAAATGTGTCTGTCACATACTATGAGGCGATGGCGTGGTCTGACCAAGACAGTGACCAACTAAATACGCAAACGCAACTAAAAAAAAAAAACGCAACTAAGCTGCACATATAGTGTAACTTCTTGCCGCGTTATCCCCGTAGGGGTCGTATGTGGCGAGTTGAACCTATTTATTTTTCCAGGTAAGGGAGCCGGCCTTACGCCAACCCCTTCAGTTAAAGTGGGGGTGTCCCAGCTCTCGAGCGAGCTGGTACTCATTTCTTGTGAAGGCTGAGTAAACCTTGCCGGTATTTTATTTTGGGGTTTGAAATAAACACCGAAACGGGAAATCATTTTTGACACCCTCGGTGGGATTCTAACCCGAGCTCACGGCATGGAATGCAAGCACTCTACCACACTGAGCTATCGACCGGACTAAAAAACATTAAAAGTCACTGTCTTGCTCATTATCTAATCTAATCTAATCTAATCTAATCTAAGCTGCAAGGATATATATCATTTAAGATTTATATTAAGTGCGTTCCCACAAGCAGACATGTATAATTTCGCGATAACACATGCCGCATGTGGACCTACATTATAAGAACCCATCTCAAATGAACATAAGCCCTGCAACTCTTGCCGTCCTTCCCTGAGACAAGGGTGACATTGACCACAGCCGCATTGCATTCATTAGATTCGTTTTTTAAGGAATCCTGTGCACGAGATTCCCTACGTTATTAGAGACTCGCACGTTGAGTGTGGAACTGAAGTATTTTCACATGTGAGGGAGCAGGCCCTACGCCAACCATTTAGCTTCCGAGTACGGACTGTTTCTCATTTCCTGTGATTTTTTAGTAAACTTCTCGGGTGTTTCGATTCTGGATTTGATTTAAACACGATTTCCGACACTCTTGGCGGGGATTGAATCTTCTCTCTCTGACACAGAACGCAAGCATTCTGTCAACTGAGCTATCGACTGAACCACAATAGATAAAAAAAAATAACCGGATACAACTAGTCCGGTCGATGGCTCAGTTGGTAGAGTGCCTGCATTCCGTGCCGAGAGCTCGAGTTAAAATCCCACCGAGTGTGTCAGAAATGATTTCCTGTTTCGGTGTTTATTTCAAGCCCTAAACACAATACCTTCAAGGCCCACTCAGCCTTTAGAAGAAATAAGAAACTGCATTCTCGGGAGCTGGGAGCCCCTACTTCAACTGAAGTGGTTGTAAGCGTAAGTCTGGCCCCCTTATCTGTAAAAATAAATAGGTTCACTCACCACATGCGACCCCTTGAAGGAGAACGCGGCAAGAGATTACACTGTGTGTTATGTGTGGCACATTCACTAAAATACTGTCCTTGTTTACTGTCCTCGTTGGATGCGCCTTTATATTGGTTTTTCCTATTATAATATTGACAATATTAATGGGAGTATGGAATACACACATCTGATATACGGCCCACGTCTTCCGGAATTATATTCAAATCTCTTCCCACAAACAAACTGCGTCGAGTCCTTTTTTTTGATGTTCAGGAAACCAACCAGAAGTAAGTAACAGAATTTAAATTGGCTATGCATAGAAATTTTTATTTATAAAACAAATAGATTGGTGAAGAGCAATGCAACTCACTATTTACATTATCAATTAATAACTCATGATTTAAAAAAAAAAAGATTTTTTGTAAAGAGGAATGCAATTCACTAACCTATTCTGCCTGGCCAGAACCAGGTATTAATATCATCAATTAATAATTCATTATTGTTTATTTTAATGAATTATTAATTAATAATAATCCCAATTACATCTGTTGAACCAAGGTCAAAGTTATGGTCAAATAACCCAAGCGAGGATCAAACCAACGTTATTCCATTCCAAGCACGCTAGAACGATAGGCCCACTTGGCTCCCTCGGCCATAACACCGCCGTGATTGAATTATTCTCAGTCAATCTCAGAGACAGGGTTCCAAACCAGGATATCCGCAGATGCACCGGTGTCACTAATATCATACCTGCTAAAAGTGGCGCTGGGCTGGTCGCGTCGCAAGGCAGGACCATGACAGGTGGCCGAAAAGGAACTTCCAGTGGCGATCCAGGATGTCTAAGCGGGGAGCGGGGAGACCCCAACTGAGGTGGCTGGACGATATCAAGGGAGCTGCAGACAGAGGATGGCTGAACACAGCAGGCGATAGACAGGAATGGAGAGGATTGGATGAGGCCTACGTACAGGAGTGGACTGAGAAAATCTGAGTAACTACCTAATGACATCTGTTGAACCAGGGTTCAAGCTATTTTCGATAGGACATGACGCAGGCAGGCTATAACCAACGTTATGGTCAATAACGCAGATTCGAGTACCAGCGCTTTATTCCCTCGAACATCCCAACCCGAGTAAGTTTTATTTTAATTTATTTTAATACACGATTTAAAAATGGCTTTGAATGGAATGAAAAATATGTAAATAGATTTCATGAAAAGAATTTTGGTTTTCTCTGTGAAATAATGAATTAAAAGTGACAACAATGTCCTCGGAGAGATTTGTGTATTATCCATTGACTTATGATATCTGTGGACTAGAAATTATTTGAACGAAAATATACATATACCTATCTGTTTCAACTCACTTTTGAAAATGGTCCATAGTAAGTAAGAGAACACAGATCTATAATGTGTCATTTAGTTATATACAAAAAAACTTGGATGAAACTAAGAAATATTTCCAGAATGTTGGCGGCATTGATATTCATTCCTGCGCGAACATTGTTCGCACGCGTTATAAATCTTTTGATTGGTTATTTTGACAATTTTTAAACGTAAAGGGCATTATTTTAAGACGTTGTGGCATGTGTAATTATTGGGTGTCAAAAAACGGCTTGGAAAGAGGATATTATTTAATAGTTTGTGTTGTGAATTGGCAGTTATAACTTACGGAGCAGAAACGCTAACTCTTACCAAATTGACTATCAGGAAACTCCGTGCAGCACAACGAATGCACGAAAGAGCTATGCTACACATAAGACTGTCAGATCGGATATGAAATACCGAAATACAAAGAGTAGCAAAGCAGAATTGGTAGTGGGCAGGGCATGTTGCCAAATTGAGTGAGCAAAGCTGTACAAAAAGAATGGTAGAATGAAGGCCTCGTGAAGACAAAAAAACTAGAGGAAGACCTCCTACACGATGCTCAGATGATATTAAAAGAGTTGCTGGTGACTGGATGCAGGGAGGCCTGGAGAGATATGGGGGAGGCCTATGTCCAGCAGTAAACAAGAAGTGGCTGACTATGTAAGTAACTAAGTTGTGAACTTAGGTTTTTACGGATTTCCAAATTTTCAAAATTATCCATAACTCTGCATAGTGTCTACTCCTCTATATTATAACTCAGTTGTAACATTTCTCATCATAATCAGGGGGAACATTTTTCATTCACGGCCGCTAATGATGCAAAATGGCGGGAAAATCCGTAAAAACACAATTATCGTCTAGCGAATCATAATGGACTGTGCTTACGCAAAGTAAATTACAAACGATTCCCTCTTTTCTGTTTCCTTTGAGCAGCAAATGAAAACGACCGGTGCGTAGTCTAGTGGTAAGCGTTTGGACTCGTAGATGAAAGTTTGTTAGTTCGATTCCCAGCGGAGCACAAATGGGTTGAAATTTTTTCTGCCTTTACGAAAGACCGGGCCAACTACACACCTGGGCCGTGTTTGAGAATTGGCGCTTTCTACAGCGACTGCTGAGGGCTCTTGATTGCGATTCATACAAAAACAGTGCTCACGATTGCTTACACAATCTTCTTTACCGGTCTGTAGTCTATTGGTTAACATTTCGGACTCGTGATGGGAGGATAGAAGAGAGGCAATGTCCAAAAAGAGACAGAAATGCGGTAATATAAGATGGCAGACCAACCAGGCCAGATTCTGGTCTCCTTGAAGCATTCGCGGCGTGAAGGGGTTACTTTCGATGTTGGTAGCTTCTTCCTGCAGCTATGATCCTTGCACAATGTTTATAGGCGTATTCGAGTTTAGTTTAGATTATCTATTTTAGTTTTAGACATCTATGAGGCTCGCAGACTCTCTGTACACGTTATTTAAACAGGCTAAGATGGGCCAGACATGTGCAGAGAATGCCGTCTTCACGGGTACCAAAAAAGATCCTTGAGGGACATCCGGATGGGAAAAGAAGAGTTGGCAGACCTAGGCTGTGATGGGAGGATGAGGTGAGGAAGGACGCGACCCAACTATTGCAGGTGAGACTGGAAAGCCGCAGAGGTAGACAGGAGGAGTTGGAGGCGAAGACTGATGGAGGCCAAGAAGAGATATGAGCTGTAGCTGCTGCAAGAAGAAAAAGGACATATAACAAACAAGCACTAAGGGGACAGTTAGTCAAGTCGTTGCATTTTGTATAATATTTTAATGATCTTTTTTTGCACACACGTCAAAGCTTATTTATTATAATTGGGGGTGACACATTTTAAAGACTGCGTTAGCCTCCATCTTGGATTACGACAATAATCGATACAACTGCGCCATTGCCTCGAATAAATCATAACTTGCCGATAAAGTGTCCAGGCAAGTACAAAACATTGCAAAGCGTTCTACGTAATAATATAAGAAACGTAAAACATTCTCTAGAACGTGCTATTTTAGTTTTCATACATTTTTTGGGAAACGCAACGGTTGAGTTTACACGCAAGGTTTATGTATTGGGGGAACGAGGGTACGACGGGTCCAGCCCGGGGCAAGAATGGATTTATCAGTGTTTTAAATTATCGCAAATGTCGCATTTGTACACGATTTATTGTGCTTGTGAAATTTTAAAATATTCGCTAATTCTCATTTTGATTCGAGGGTTATTTATTGGTTAAATGTTCTATATTATCACAATTTTTTTACCTACTTTAAAATAAAAATCATAATAAAATGTTTACGTGTGGTTCGTCACTTCTAACGAATGTTATTCTAATTCTAACGCATGTGCCCCTAATAATACCTATAAATAAACGTTCTTTGTAAATCGTAGAAGTCATTTTTTTTTCAAGAAACCAGCTCCTGCAGTCACTTAGGAGACTGCAGAAGCTGTCCCATTACGAGAGCCCCATTCACTTTTTATGCTTTCAAAACATCCCACAACATACCTCTGTCTACTAAGTCAAAATATTTTCCCAGATCTACAAAGGCCGTAAACAGTTTCCCCCTCACCGAACATTGCTTTTCGACAAGTTGTCGTAGAGTAAAAATTTGACCAACACAGCCTCTAACGGCTATAAAGTCGGAAGTGTTTGTTGGAAATCCTTTCACTAGTGGTCAGAATCACGTTCGTTCCCCGTAAATCCCCCTACAGGAAACTTTTACTTGTTTACAGCTTAGTCTGAAGTTTTGACAGTCTTTTTTGTGCCCTTTACCTTTGTAAATCTGTACAATGACTGCCTTCCTACAGTCCACCAGTGATACTTTCACACAAAGCTTACATAATTCAAACATCCATTTTATCACACATTAACCTTACGTTTTCAACGAAACAACATATCGATACCTAAAGGTAAAACTGAATAAGTGTACAAAACAGAGAAATGCACCTTTTTTCTATTTTCTACGAGAGAAAACACTGAAGAAGTGTGGAAATCCTGCAGTTTAGAAGTTCTTCATGAACACTTCCTTATAATTATTTCCCCCGATTTACACAGTTACACCCAATAAAATGTTTTATCCACGATTTCTCAAATCAGTGAATCAGCATTTTTTCAGGTTTACCTTAATATATGTGCTTGAACAACGCTGATCAGACAGTCAAATGTCCTCCATGCAATTTGTATGCAGAATATTTGACAGCCAGGAAGAATTTGAGAAATATTTCCTACTAAATCTCATCCATTTTTGGACCGGTCCGTAGTCCAGTGGCAACACTTTGGACTCGAAAATGGAAGGTTGTGGATTTGAATTCTGGCGAAGCACAAAAAAATATACAATTTATATTTCCAAATATGCTCTTCGTTGGGTTGAAAAAATTAATAAAACCTCTACCAAAGACCGGCCACTAAAAGGTCCATCCAGCCTTACAGCACCTGGGTCTTGCTTGAGTATTGGCGGTTTGTAGCGACGACCAAGCTCGTACACCTCTGCGGCACTAAAACAAATGTCATAGACCCCTAGAATCTCTAGAATCTAGGGAGTCTCCCGCACAGGATTTCTTAAAAAAAAATCATATGGGGAACAATTGAGGGACATTGAGGGATCCAGGTCAAAGAAGTATATTTTTTTGGAAGAACCTGATACAGGTGGTTTGAAAAAAACTACTGAAGTCCCTCTGTCTTGTAGCAATATCAAAATATGCTTGCCAATCTTCACTGACAAGACACAAGTTCTATAGTACTCGTAAGTGGAACTTACTAAAGAATATTGCCATTGAAGGCAGGTATAGCAAGTTACAACTGTTCCGATTTTACTCTGAGTTCTCTTTTAATTAAACTGCAATTATGTATTTTAACAGAATTTATTGTACACGGTTTGTTTCACAATTTACAACAATTGATAATCCCTGCTTATTGGTCTTCACGTAAAAATGCTTGGAGCGACGTAAATTCCTCTCGCCACCATTGCAGTCCCTATATATAGGTACAAAAGAGATCTTTCTCGCATATTCCAGATCATTCTTCGGTTTCTCGCTCACACCAGAACGCCGTTCTATGCACTACTCCCACACTATCGTACATATATAGGTGCGCGTAGGTACTTTGATTTCATAGTTCGTCACACTATGTATGTATGTACAGGCGCACGTAGGTACTCCAAGTTCGTAACAATTTTATTTATTTATTTCATTTTCATGGTAAATAGGCGCTAATAAAGCACGTGGCAGAGAGTATTGTATTTAATTTTTTGATATACGGCCCCTTCCCTTTGCCCCCCCGGATTCCCCGACAAAGACGTCGGCTTATCCATATTGTAACGAAATACACTGGTAGATGCTTGTTGGTGTGCGTGTGTTTTGAGAGAATGTTCTGGCCCAGACGATTGTAATTGTAAGGTGTGTATGTAGGTAGGAAATGGACTCTTCATGAAATAAATATGTCCAGAATCGTCTATACAACTGTGGTAGTGGAAGTTTCTAGGGCAGGCTGGAATGGCCCCTAGGTTCCGCTATAAGAAGGGCGACAATGGGCTGAAGCGAGTCAGTCTTTCGAAGCACTCACACAGTGGAATATCTAGTTACTAGGGCGACCAATATGGTGTAAAATAAATGTAATCTGTACGAAATAAATAAGTGTGTTAAAATAAATCTGTTAGAATTAGTCTGTTAAAAATAAATCTATTGTAAGAAAGTCTGTGTAAATAAACTGTATGGCTAACTTGTGTTAAACTTGTGTTTTAATTAAAAGAACCCAGGAAAAACGTAACAATGGTGTCGGTGTGAAGTTTAAAACCAAGTACCAAGTAAAAACTGTGCTTGAGACTTTTGAAAAATATATGTGGACAACATAATAAAAACTGATGAATAAAAAAAAAAGTTTTAAATAAAACTGGTTAAACTTGAATTAAAAACGATCGTGTGGTTACCCGCTAAAAATTTGATTGAAGTGTACATAAATAACGTGTTAATAATATTGTATTAGTATTAGTAAATACTCATTAGCCGATCTGACGAAGCAAAGTAAATAATCATTATCTAATATCATTATTTGGTGATTTAAAAATAAATATTAAAAGGCGGTACCTACCTACCGTCAGTATAATTAGATAAATTATTATTTTGCTAAAGTACGTATTTAAAATAACTTTATATATAAAACTCATAACCCGTATTAAATAAATTTGCAAATAGTTTTGTTTTGAAGTTTGTTAAAAAAAAAAAAAAAATGGCTAAGGTGAACATCAAGGACCTCAAAGTCTATGAGCTTAAGAATGAGCTTCTGGAGAGGGACCTGGAGACCTCAGGAGGGAAGGCGGCCTTACAAGCACGCCTCATGGAGGCCTTGGAACAGTTAGGCGAAGACCCGGCATATTTTGTCATGGCGTCTGGAGGGGACCGCGAGCGAGCCGTGGAAGAGTTTAAAACAAAGATGGCTGCCAACTTCAAGAGCTTGAGGGAAGACCTAGCTGGTTGGAAGGAGGAGAGGGCTAAAAACCTAGCCTTAAAAATGTCGGTGGACACTGATAGTGTAAAATTAAGTGATAATCAGGATGACAAAAAGGCCGATATGTCAACTGAGGATGAGTCATCTCAGAAGTTGGGGAAGGGAGACCTGAAGGCCAAAAACAACGGCCAGCTCAAGGCTGAGGACGCAGCTGACAGCAAAGATGACAAAGATGATGTCAAGTCGGCTGAAAACGGCAAGAGTGACTCGGCCGAGGTGAAGGCTGACAAGGATGCGAAGGAGGAGACGGACGCCAAGGAGGAGGATGAGGACGCCAAGGACAAGAAGGGCAAGGCCAAGAAGGCCAACAGTGTGAAGAAGAAGCCCGCGCCCAAGAAGAAGGCGGAGGAGGCCGTAGAGGAGGCTGCCAAGAAGAAGAAGGCCGTGGAGCCGCCGGTGCCCGTGCCCGCGGGCCGGGGCATCCCCATCGACCACATCCCCGACGTGGAGGTGGCCATCTCCAGGTTCAAGATGGAGGACCTCAAGTTCCGGTACAATCAATTGTGCCGCACGAACCTCATCAAGCGCAACAAAAAGAAGTTCAAGGGCTACGAGTTTGAGAAGGACACGCCTGAGCACAAGGCCAAGCTGGAGGAGGTGCAGAAGCTGGAGCCCAAGCAGCTACGGACGCTGTGCGAGAAGCTGGGCTTGGACAAGAGGGGCGCGCCCACGGAGCTGGTCAGCAGGGTGGTGGGCTTCCTGCTGCTGCCAAAGCAGGTCTCCTCGCACGCCAGGGGGCTGATGAAGGAGAGGCCGGTGACTGACCGCGGCGAGGCCACGGGAGGCAGGCCCAGAAGGTCCGCTGCTGCTATTGTCAAGAGAGGTTACTCTAACGAGGAGTATGAAACAGATCCGGAAACCAAAGTGCGGGGACCCAAAGTCAGCAGGGATGAATTAGGGGATTCAGATGGCTCGTACAACCCGAGTGGCTCCGGACAGGAGGCGGACTCTGACTTTGACCCGTCAGTGGGGGAGGGGGGCGCTCCCTCCCGCAGGCGCCGCGCCCCCGCCCGCAGGGGCTCAGCCAAGCAGAGCAAGCAGAAGGGACGACCCAAGCATGGCGCGGCAGGAAGCCACTCAGCGAGTCAGAGGACGAGAGCAAGAGTGAAAACTCCGCTTCCGAGCAGGAGAGCGGCTCCGACAACCAAGGATTCTGATCCTTTGACGCAGGAGCCGGCAAGCAAGCGGAGCCGAGGAGCGGTGGCTGACCGGGGACGCAAGGCGACGCCCCCAACCAAGGAAAGGCGCCCATGCCGGCCGCCAAGAGGAAAGCACCCCTCCCGCAGGCGCCGCGCCCCCGCCCGCAGGGGCTCAGCCAAGCAGAGCAAGCAGAAGGGACGACCCAAGCATGGCGCGGCAGGAAGCAACCCAGCGAGTCAGAGGACGAGAGCGAGAGTGAGAACTTCGCTTCCGAGCAGGAGAGCGGCTCCGACGACCAAGGATTCTGATCCTTTGACGCCGGCGAGCAAGCGGGGCCTGGGAGCGGTGGCTGACCAGGGACGCAAGGCGGCGCCCCCAACCAAGGAAAGGCGCCCATGCCGGCCGCCAAGAGGAAAGCACCCCCCCCCACACCAGCCAGCAATGACGGGCAAAACCCTAAGGGGAAAATTCCGTGGAACGTCATTTTTCCTGACCACTGGATGCAACTGTGGGTCAAACTGCCCGTACCTTCTTAAAGTAAAAACTGTTCCGGGGCGGAACAGCCTAAGGGGGGGATAATGTAACGAAATACACTGGTAGATGCTTGTTGGTGTGCGTGTGTTTTGAGAGAATGTTCTGGCCCAGACGATTGTAATTGTAAGGTGTGTATGTAGGTAGGAAATGGACTCTTCATGAAATAAATATGTCCAGAATCGTCTATACAACTGTGGTAGTGGAAGTTTCTAGGGCAGGCTGGAATGGCCCCTAGGTTCCGCTATAAGAAGGGCGACAATGGGCTGAAGCGAGTCAGTCTTTCGAAGCACTCACACAGTGGAATATCTAGTTACTAGGGCGACCAATATGGTGTAAAATAAATGTAATCTGTACGAAATAAATAAGTGTGTTAAAATAAATCTGTTAGAATTAGTCTGTTAAAAATAAATCTATTGTAAGAAAGTCTGTGTAAATAAACTGTATGGCTAACTTGTGTTAAACTTGTGTTTTAATTAAAAGAACCCAGGAAAAACGTAACAATATTATAGCGCGGTCATAAATTACCCCACCCTCCCCTGCCCTCCACTGCTTGCTGCTTAAGATTCCGACTACAAAAGACTACAGGATGTCTATGAAATAATTAGTAGGAATAAATAGAATTACCATGTTCTGGATGAAATGAAAGAAGTATGTAAGGACCGAAAATAATGGCGGCTGATCTGTTACGTAGGCGGCTAAGGCCAAGAATAATTTTTCATTTTTATAGATGTTTTGTAGATTTTTTAGTGTTTGTTTGTATACCTGGATGTAATTAATTGCTTGTATTCCTTGACTTATAGGTTGGTATGAGGCTGACCACACATATTGTAAAAAATGGTTCACTTTGCCAATGTCACCCTTGTTTCAGGGAAGGTCGGCAAGAGTTGGAGGGCTTATGTTCATTTGAGATTGGGTTTTTATATTGTAGGTCCACATGCGGCATGCGCGAAATTCATTTAATATGAATCTCAAATGATACATATCTTTGCAACTTAGATTTAGATGTTCCTTGACTGATAAGTTGGCATGAAGCTGACCCCAGGCCTAAAAAAAACGTAGTAAACGGTCTTTGGTTAAGGTATATGAATTTTTCCAACCAGCGAAGAGTATATTTTAAAATATAAATAGTATGTTTTTTGTGCTTCGTCGGGATTCGAACCCGCAACCTTCCATTTTCGAGTCTGAAGTGATATCACTGGACTACGGACGCAGCGTAGAGCATAATTTGTACATCAATTGATTGTGGTGCAACTACGCAACTACGCAACTAAGCTACATATATAGTGTAACTTCTTGGCGCGTTATCCCCGAAGGGGTCGCATGTGGCGAGTTGATACCTCGGTGGGATTCGAACCCGAGCTCACGGCATGGAATGCAAGCACTCTACCAACTGAGCTATCGACCGGACCTATTGCTTGGTGCTTCGCCAGAAATCGAACTCACGACGAGTGCATAGAGTTACACACTAGGCCACGGACCGGTCGTTGCTCGTACTCTAACACCCGTATGTAACTAATATTCAGCGAATTCTCGTATTCAGTGACTATCCTTGACCTACAGGTTGGTATGAGGCTGACCCCTGTGCTGTAAAAACTTCACACGCTTTTGTCAATGTAACAACCCTGTTAAGAGAAGGTCGGCAAAAGTAGCAAGGTTTATTACGTTCATCTGACGTTTAGATTTTAATTTGTAAGTACACTATGTACAAATATGCTGATGTTTACTTACAAATAAACCTCACATGAACATACACCTTGCAACTCCAGCCACCTTTTCCTGAAACCCAGGTGGCATTGGTAAAAATTACCAAGTTTTCACAGCATGATGGTCAGCCTCCAACCAACTTATTAGTCAAGAAAAACGAGTTGGTTTATATTTTTTAGTGTTGATCTATTAACATAGTGAAAGTCCATCGTATTTTTTTTTATAAATTCAATAGGAAAAAACATAGTTTTGATTCACTTTTATTTATTTTTTCGCTCAAAAGTTTTCGCCTACTAAGGCATCTTTAGGAGCATAATTGTTACAAATCTTTTTACTTTGTACATTGATTTTCAAAAAAAAAAAAATCAGCACAAAAATTCAAAGACAAAATTATATAAAAATAAAAGATTCATAATATGTTATAGTAACCTTAAATTTTTATACATTTCTCTTAATTCAGGTGCAGATTGGATGGGATCCCGCGCTTACGTGTGTTTACAATACCGGCGCCGGGATTTAAGCCCCAGGATAAGCCCCGGGATAAGCCCGCGTATCCCGGACTGCGGGTATTTTACCTCACAATGACTCGATTGTTCGCGGCAGTCCATTCAAATGCTAATTACGTTATTAGCCAGGCGATGTAGGGTGATCTTCACCTCGAGTATAAAACGTTTATTAGTTACTCCCCTCGAGAGCGTAAACCAAAAATGCATAGAGTACATGAGGGTACTCTTAGTGAGTGATTTAGTTTGTATATAATAATAATATGATGATTTATTTAGTGAGAGCGGTTTTTGTATGAATCACACCTCAAGAGCCCTCTGCAAACTAGGTTGTCGCTGTAGAAAGCGAATTCTCAAGCAAGATCAGTTGCTGTAAGGCTGGATGGAACTTTGGTGACCGGTCTTTTGTAAAGTTATATGAATTTTTCAACCCCGGGGAAGAGCATATTTGAAAATATAAAAGGTGTATTTTTTTTGCTTCACCGGGATTCGAAACCAGAACCCTCCATTTACGAGTCTAATGCATTACCACTAGACTACGGACAGGTCTTTTATATATTTTTTATCCTAGCACCTGTGGATAGAGCTAAATTTGACTCCCGATATTTCAATCTCATTCCACATATCTAACACCATGCCATATTTTAAGTGAAAGTAGATGACATTACGGCAGATAAGGTTCCGATTAAGAAAGGTAGAAGTAAAGTATCACCCAAACTATTCACCTTGGTACTGGAGGATATTTTCAAGCGCTTATTCTGGGAAATGAAAAGCATCAAGATACACAGCATCTATCTCAATCATCTAAGATTTGCAGACGATCAAGTATCTCTAGTATGGTCTTGGTAGACGACATTGTGCTGATAAACAACAGCAGCAAGGAGCTGAAAAGCATGCTTGAGCAACTGCACGAAGCGTCGGCAATGATCACCTTGAAAATGAGCCCACAAAAAACAAAAATCGTAAGTTCGAATTTCGGTTGAAAATTAAACCTTAGAAGTAGGAGAACACTATATTTACAATATAAAACTGGCAAAGATAATCAAGCAACCGAATTTACCAAAAATATTGGAATCTAGGCTACATTCACAACGACATGAAAATGCCCGTTAACCTGAAACGCAGGGTCTTTGAGTCAATGCACACTTTCAGTATCCAACTATAGTTTGAAAACAAAACAGCTCACTCAGTATAGCGCCAACAGACTGAGGACGTGCCAAAGTCGATGCTGGGAATCAGCCTCAGAGACATGGTTCTAAATCAGGAGATCCGTAGGCGCACTGGTGTCACTGATGTTATACAACGAGTGGCCTGCTTACAACGGCACTGGGCTGGTCACGTTGCAAGGCATGATCATGACAGGTGGCCGAAAAGGATCGTCCAGTGGCGGTCTAGAACGTCAAAGCAGGGAGCGGGGAGATTCCAACTGAGGTGGCTGGACAACATCAAGGGAACTGCAGGCAGGGGACAGCTGAACGCAGCAGCTGATAGACAGAAATGGAGAAGATTGGGGGAGGTCTACGTGGAGTGGACTGAGAAAGGCTGAGGAAGAAGAAAAAGATTGAATTATTAATTAATAACTACCCAATGACATCTTTTGAAGCAGGGTTGAAGTGTGTCGATAAGACATGACGCAGGAGGGGCTCAAACCAACGTTAGGATCAATAACGCAAATTCGAGTGCCTTCGCCTTACCCCCTCGACCATCTCATTCCAACAGATGAACACAGCAGTCGATAGCAGAAATGGAGTGGACTGGATTTAGAAGAACTGAGAAAGAACGAAGAAGAAGAAGGTACTTTTTGGATTTACGCGATTGAGGGCAGTTAATGCGGGGGGTACTGGAAGGCCTTACCCCCCAGATAATGCGTCCTTAATTGAAAAGTTTCACGGCGACTTGCCCCGCGCACTTTTGTCCGATACGGTATTAATTTTAAGCTTTTTTGTTCTGTTATGTATACGGCCCGTGTTAAGTTAGGTTAATGGGATATTACTTTCAGAGACGAGAGATAATGCGATTGAGAGTACTTATATTTTCACAACTTTGTTCGTATTTTCTTTAAAATTTGATTTAATAAACCGTCTCTTTGAAACTAGGCTTACGGATAAAAAATTGATTAAATTTTAAAATGTATTTAAAAATTCCGATTATTTTTGTTATACAAAAAAAATAGATTTTTGGAAAGGAATGCAATCCACCAACATATTTTACCTGGCCAGTTGTCTTCATGCGAAAGCAGAAGCTTGTGTGCATGCAATGGCATCTGTTGAACCAGGGTCGAAGTTATGGTCATGTGGGCTAGACGCAAGATTCGAACCAACGTTACTCGGTTCCAAATACGCAAGTTGAACATGCGCCTCTACCCCTCGGCCATAACACCGACAAATTGATGAACTGTTGTAGGAGAACTCTGCTACATTATTCTCGACTTTTTGTTAGCGTCGTAGCCAACGTCTTCAAGAGGCACCCTTTCTGAACGACGAGTTTATCCTTAACCAAGGGATTTAAACATTTTGAGACAAATGACTAGCACATCAAGGCACTGCCTATACAAGAGAGAAATGGCTATCACGACAAGGCACTGTCTTTAGAAAAAAAATATTCATTAATGCTTTCTTTTCTATTAAAGTAAATTAATTTTTACAGCGACAAAAGTTTTGCCATTTTCTTGGTATTTAAAAAAAGACCCCTCTTTCATATTCCCAGTTTTATTTTTGTATCTTTGATGAACCATTTCATTTTCCATCACGATGATTGAGAATTTTAATAAAAGCGAAACATTTTTAATGTGTACAAATAAATCATTACATATTATTTTGAATGAATAAAAACATATTTTCAAAAGCGAAAAAAAAGTAAATAATGATGGAAGCTCTATAGAAGATTGTGAAAGAGATGAAAGCGCCAAAGACACATCTTCGTCTTTCAAAAGAAGTCATAACATTGGATACAAAAAATCAGAGAGGAAAAACCTTTGAAATTTATTTCAATATTTTTTTTTAACTGCTGTCGAAAGGACCTTCATGTTTTCATGATTTGCATAGCTTTTTATACGGTGGCAGAAGTGCTTCTCTGTAAAACGTTTTGAATTTCGTGAACAGTTTTAGTAAACAGACTTATATTGTGAAATACACTTGAATCGTTTAAAAATAATGAGGTAGAAAAGGGAGCAAAAATAAACATCATTATTCGGCCGAATTACTGACAAATCTAACCGCGAGAGGCGCTAGTCTCTCATCCCTACAAAGGTTTTTCATCTGTAAAATCTTTTGGAGGTTAGTATCCAGAACTGTCTTTACACGTCGTCGTAGGTAAGCATGCCATTTGAATGCAGAATAAGAGAATGCAACTACTGAACTGGTTGAATCTGCATAATAATTCAGACAGTGTACAATTTTTCTTGGGTTTAATAAAAACTAAATTATTTTGAAATATCGATATCAATTTGAAATTTATCCTAATAAAGATCCGAGTAAATTTTATTACGCAAGAAACTCAGCTTTGAAGGTACTTTCACAAAAATAAATATTTTCCATAAGTAATATCAGTACAATGTTAATTTAACCTTGCAACTTAGATTATATGTAAAAAGATCGTATAATAAAAACAATGTATGAAAACTAAATTAGTAGAGGTTTTTTTGTAACTAAAAAACGCAACTAAGCTATGCATATAGTTTTACTTCTTGCCGCGTTATCCTTGAAGGGTTTTGCATGTGGCGAGTGGAACCTATTTATTTTTAAACGCCTTACGCCAACCACTTCAGTTGGAGGTGGGGTTTCTTAGCTCCCGAGGGGGCTAGTATTGACGCGATATATGGAATTTTGCGCTGTTTTTTATAATGTGAAAAGATTTGTGAAGAGGAATACAATTCACCAACCTATTTTGCCTGAGCAATATTTGTATGTGTACTGAACCAATGTGACTTATGAAAACTGGAAATTTATTTTTAAAATATTTAAAACTACTCTCACATTATCGTGTTTTACGTTTTTTTCTGATCTCAGATTGTGAAGCATGTGATTCATCAGATAATTTCATTGAAAGGTTATGTTGAAATCAAATGCCAGATTAGCTAAACAAGCATTAGGGGGACGACACGGCGCAGACGGGGCTCAAACTGGCGTTAGTGTTTATAATCTATAATCAAAGTTGCATTTATTACACTTAAGATTCATAGTAAATGCATTCCCACAAGCAGACACGTATAAATTCACGCTTAAACATGCCGCATGTGAACTTACAATATAAACACCAAATCTCAAATGAACATAAGCCCTGCAACTCTTGCCGACCTTCCCTGAAACAGGGATGACATTGGCAAAGTGAACCATTTTTTACATTATAGGTGGTCAGCCTCAAACCAACCTATAAGTCAAGGAGTGTCGATAACGCAAATTCGAGTGCCTTACTAAGGGTAACATGAAAACTTTTTTTTTTTTTTTGGTTAAGGTTGCCCATCACTGTTTTTAGGATGCTTGTACAGGTAGGTGCGTCGCGGATATTCCCCGCTGCCAGTTTTTTTGTCAATATTTCTGAAATGATTGCTCCCCCAGTAAACACGGCGCCGTTTGAGGAAAGATATCCGCTTTTGATGATGTTTGTTTGCTCAAGATCGCGAACAAAAACTCAATGGGTATTTCCGTACCTGCTGGTTGTGCGCCACTGGAGCTGCTTGCACCAAAGGAACTAATACTTTTTAAATATCTAATACTGCTTATAATCTGAGTCCGGAGTCGCAAAGATATGTTTACATTCAAAGTTTACATTGAATGCATGCCGACAAGCAGACATGTGTAAGTTCACGCTTACAAATGTTACATGTGTACTTACAATTCAAACACCAAACCTCGAATGAATATAAGCCCTGTAACTTTTGCGGATCTTCCATTAGACAGGGGTGACATTGTCAAAGATAAAAGAAATCCTCAAATCATTATCATAATCATCATCATCATCACCGCGGAAATAGATTCCGTTTAAAAAAAGAAGTCCTGTCGATAGCTTAGTTGGTAGAGTGCTTGCATTGCCATGCCGAGAGCTCTGGTTCGAACCCCACCGGGAGTGTCAGGAATGATTTCCTGTTTCGGTGTTTATTTTAAAACCCAAAATATAATACCGGCAAGGTTTACTCAGCCTTCAAAATAAATGAGTACCAGCCTACTCGGAAGCTGGGAAACCCCTATTACAACTGAAATGGTTGGCAAAGGGCCCCTAATTCTAAAAAAAGAAATAGGTTCCACTCGCCACATGCGAAATCTTTCGGGGATATCGCGGAAAGAAGTTACACTTTATGTGTAGCTTAGTTGCGTAGTTGCGTGACTCTCCAATGCCAGACACGTGTAAGGTCATGCTGCCTGTATTGAGATACTCGTATTTATAGACGAAATTCAGTAAAACAGGAAGCAAAGGTCTTTTCTTCTATAGATTTTCCAAAAACCTTTTATAAATACTTCCGTCAAATTTTGCCTGTGTTGGACCTTAAGAGGGGACTCTTGACTCTACGGAGTGTAGAGTCAATCACTTTTCACACAACGTGCTTGTTTGGCTTATCTACCAGTTGATTCAAAGATGACATTTAAAATTCTGCACTATCTGAGCTAACAAATAAAGTAAAACATAATAATGTGAGAGTTGTTTTTCATATTTTCGTAATAAATTTCTAGTTTTTATAAGACACATTGTTTCAATACACATACAAACATTGCTCATATGAAATTATCTTTGTTAGATATAAGACAAACAAGCACTCAGGTGACGAGAAGGCACATATCTATAATCGATAATCTAAGTTGCAAAGATATATAACAAATACATTCCCAAAAACAGACACGTAGAAGTTCACGTTTATAGTAACATATCGCCATGTGGACTTACTCGTACAACATAAAAAACCCAACCTAAAATGAAAATAAGCCCTGCAACTCTTGCCTACATACCCTGAAACAGGGGTGACATTGCCAAAGTGAACCATTTTTTTTTTACAGTATATACGGTTGGTCAGCCTCATACAATCCTATAAATCAAGGAACTCAAAAATGTAATATTGTTACGACCTTGAAATACGTGCGCTTATACACACATACATCAAAATTATTACACACACTGAAGCACGTAATACAGATAACAGAACCATCTAGGAGTATTCGTGTTTTGGAATGACATTCTAGTGATTGTGTGTGCGTAAATGTTCTGTCGGTGGAATAATCCAGAAATTGTGAGAAAGACCTCTCCGGTTTACTATACAAGAGATATCAAAGTGGTAGGAGAGCAAAGGTGCGAGAAAGCACTTCGCTGAGTAACACATATAACCAGTGACTGTCAAGTGGTGAAATAAATTGTAAATTGTGAAAAATAAATTCTGTAAAAGATAAATTCTGTCATTTTTATTAAAAATAATCTAGCAGAAAACGAAACAATATGAAAAAAGTAAAATAAATTTATTTTTTCAACATAGATTACAGATATTTTTGAAGAGCAGACTCTTAAGTAAGTAGGTACCGGCAGCTCTGGGGTCTCAAAATGGCCGCAAGGTTTCCCTTGAGTAATAATTAATTTAATCTCCTTAGGGAATAATTACCGGGCAAACCTTTTGATTCCGAATTAGTGTTTTCAAATAAAGGCATCCGCCGATGACAATATTTCGGGACCTTTCGGTTTAATTCGCTAATTAGTGCGGGTCCATTTTGTTGGCAGCCCTGCCGCTTTGACAGCGCGCCAAAAAGATAATAATTGGCGGGAAAAAGGGCCCATCGATGTGTAAGAACTAGATGGGATAAGAAAGCAATCCTCTGGGAATTGGGAATGCGTTAGACGAAAATCCAAATTCAGTCTTTCGGTTACCTTCCAACTGTCAACATCAGGGCTGGAAGTCTCATCACCACGGTAATTCTTACCAACCGAATATCGGTAATATTAGTATGAAGACCTGTCAATCCAAGATGGCCGCAAGTGAACAGCTGATTAGTCTTCAGATATTTTTGGATATATTCTTCTGTATATATTCTAAAGGTGCCAACAAAAGAAAATAATTGTTATATAAAATGTGTAATAATTCACTTACAAAAACTATTTTATTTGATTACTTTCATAAAAAATCTTTTTCATTTGTCGAAATATTTTGCTCGCGAAAGTGAGCCATTTCTAGAACTAGGGATGTTTAAGTATGTAGGACGTAGGTACTCGCTTGTTCAAGTATTTAGCTACTATGCTTGCGGAACTAGATATGTAGGCATTTGTGCAAATAATCCCGCAGGTACACAATGAGGTCAGAATATTTTTCATTCGGAATTTATCAGATAATTTCATACTTTCGACAACACTTCTGGGTTTTCAAAACAAATACCGTGGCTATGGTGAATTCATAGGTTTCTATGGTGATATGTACATAGATTAAAGACGGAGTAGAGGCACGTTGATGACATAGAAAATGATAAAAACCATTTCATATTTCGTGAACGAGACCGCACCATCAACAATGTTATAATAATAACAATAAGATAACATTTATATTGCCGTTTTGTGATAAATCACTGCAAGGGCACTGTTCAACTGTAACATTTCCGAAACAAACATGTCTAAAATCCAGACCTAAACGCACTTGCACTCTCTACGGCTCTCGGCTCTTAGCTCATGGGGTAGGGCATTCCACAACACAGGGCCGGCTATGCAAAAGGCACGATCCAAGTATTTTGCTTTATTACATCGAAATGTATTGCTGGTAAGACTGGCTGCATCATGTCGTTTGCAACTAAATCACATTCATAGCCATTCTAAGGAATTAATACCTCCATGAAAGAGCTACGCAAATCTCTCATGCGGAAATAATGACGATCGCAACCAGAGACAATCTCATGATTAAAGGAGACAAATTATTAACAAAAAAAAAACACTTTTAAATGACGTTTTTTTTGTGAAGCATTATTTTTTAATTCAGGTTGGTTTGAAAAAATATATACATATATTTAGCTTGCAAAAACAAACATAAATAATGAGGACCGCAATTTTTTTTTTTAAGAAATCCTGTGCGGGAGACTCCCTAGATTCTAGAGACTCTAGGGGTCTATGACACTTGTAGTGCCGCAGAGGTGTACGAGCTTGGTCGTCGCTACAAAGCGCCAATACTCAATCAAGTTGCTGTAAGGCTGGATGGACCTTTGGTGACCGCTCATTGGTAAAGGTTTATGAATTTTTCAACCCAGCGAAGTGCAAATTTGAAAATATAAATGGTATATTTTTTGTGCTCCGCCGGGATTCGAACCCACAACCTTCCCATTCAGAGTCCGCAGTGTTACCACTGAGCTATGGACCGGTCTACGCACTTGAATTGGCATAGACTATATTGTGTCGTCACCTGGCCAGTTTGCTAGGTAGGCATACTAATATTTTGTGAATGGTAGCTAAGGAGGGCACTCCTATACAAGACTGACGTTTGTTAGCCGAAAAAATAATTCGAAATTCAAAAATGTTCGGACCTGATTCAGGATTTTTTTTTAATTCATGGATTTACAATTGTGTATATCGATACCTTAAAGGTCAAACTGAATAAGTGACAAATTAAGCCAGCAAGGGTTTCTCAGGTAAATGTACATTTTTTCCTATTTTCTACGAGAGAAAACACTACAAAAGTGTGAAAATCCTGTTATATCATGAGGCCAAGTTCATATAATTAGTTACTATGAGAAGTTACACACAATCCATAATCTATATTGCAAAGATGTATTAACATTCAAAACTCCTATCGAATGCATACCCACAAACAAACACGTGTAAGATGCTGGAGTGATGTTTTCCGGGATCTGTTGCCGTGGTCTGTGGGAGCTGGAGCTACCGTAAACAAAAAAAACAAAAAAAAACAAAAAACGGAAGCTCCAGCTCCCACAGACCACGGCAACAGATCCCGGAAAACATCACTCCAGCATCATCAGCCGGCCGTGTAAGGCCTAAAACTCTTATTCAAACACGTGTAAGTTTGCACTTTGAAATGCTGAATGTGTACTTACAAATGAAAATACAAACCTCAAATAAACGTAGGCCCTGCCACTTTAGCCGACCTTCCCTGAAACAGGGGGGACATTGGCAAAGTGAACCATTTTTTACTGTATGAGTGGTCAGCCTCATACCAACCTACGAGCAAGGAATAGAAGTTACACACAATAAAATGTCAAACACTTTTTTTTTTTTTTCCAAAAACGTATGTAGTTTTATTTTCACAATAATATTTTCTACCTCAAGTACTTTCGACCTTCAATATTCAGTACCCTTAGTACGAGTTGCAAAACTTGAGTAATGTAAAGCTTACGGCAATTATTAAAGAGTGATTTCCCCCAAAATCTGCCGTTTTTGTTTGTTTGTACTTGATTTTCTTCATCACTGTAACTCTTTTGCTAAGACCATAAAGTGTAAGAAACAAAAACGGCAGATAAATATTTTCCGTAAACTTTACTTTTCTCAAGTTTTGCAACTCGTACTAAGGGTACAGGTTATTATCAAATAGTAAAGGTCGAAAGTACTTGAGGTAGAAAATATTATTGTGAAAATAAAACTACTTACGTTTTTGGAAAAAAAGAATTTTATTTTAAATAAAATGAATTTTCACTGTGTGAATACACAAACCCTACAAAATGACAATAAAATGTTTGATTTTTTTCTCAAATCAGTGAAGTTCA
Organism: Agapetus fuscipes; assembly: GCA_951799405.1. Taxonomy (NCBI): domain Eukaryota; kingdom Metazoa; phylum Arthropoda; class Insecta; order Trichoptera; family Glossosomatidae; genus Agapetus; species Agapetus fuscipes. The sequence goes on from OX637354.1 coordinate 10,937,273, forward strand.
GTACTTATTCAGTTTATCCTTTAAGGTATTGATATTATGAATGATAGCTGCAGCAAAAAATGTTTTTAAATAAACAAGACTATCAAATAAACCAAAATAAATACATTCAAATATTTCATATCCTCCTATTTTATTTACACGGCGACATTACAGATTCGCAAAGCTATTCTGGGAGACGAGGGAGCTTATTATTTTTGTCCCGATGTACTGAATATTTGATGCCCCCCACACATCAATAAACAACATTCCTGCGTGCCATTTTTGAATGAAGCTCCTTCTCCTCCACAACGTCATCGGGGGACGTGTCTCTTTTTGGAAGAAAAAAACATTATCTACGAATGTATGGGATTCGTTGGACGTGTGCCTAGGCACGCTGCTAGTATAATGATGAAATAAATAATAATAAATTGCTCTAGTATAATCCATTATGGAAGTGTGTCGCATTTTCTTGAACATGCAAGAATCATCTCTGGCGCATATATAAATGTGAGCAAAGATTCTGTGGAACAGAGTCTCTTTGACCATTGTGACCAACCCTCCAAAAGTCACCCATTGACCAACTCGCAACTCGTAATTGCAATTCGCATGGGTTAAAAAAAAACTCCCGTGAACTGTTCCTGTTTATAATTTTTAACGCCTTTAAACATGTGATCGAGCGAGATTTGGCAGTCAGCAATTTTCAAAACTTTTCAGTTTTATTTTCACTGGGAATATTATCAATGCTATTATTAACTAGCAAAATGATACTTTCAAATAAAGAAAAGCACACTGGCAGCCAAACAAAAGTCACTCGCGATTTGCGAGCTAGCGAGTAGAATTTTGGAGGGTTGATTGTGACGCAAAGACCTATACCTACGCAGAGAGTGAAAAGTAGATTCGGGAAGATCTATCGACAGCAGTGAAGACTTTCACCCCAGGAGTTTTTTTGTCCTTTTTTGTCGATGGTAGTCGAGGAAATTGCATATAAATCGCTTGATTTACCATGTTGTCCCAAATCTTTTGAATGTTGCAAATAAATTGGTATTCGTGCAAGAATGCCACGAATGAATGTTCGCTTGTAGGAGAGGTAAGTTTTTGCTAGGGGATGTTGTGTGTCGGTTTGAAACACGGATAATATAATTAAAAATATGATTATCCTTGCTAAACCCTGTCTGGTTAATTTCTAAAACAGTGGCTCCAAACCTGGGGGCGATTTGAGCCTTTAGGGTAGATTATAAAGGAGGGAAAAATTTATGCAGGGGGCGATTGTAAGGCGATCGGGCTGTATGGGGGTGATAGTCTGAAATATAGCCTGAAACTTGTGCCTACCTTTACCAGCGTGTGCAGCGGGTATAGGCAAATACTCGTACATTTTACAATAAATATTTTCTCCTATTCCTTTAAAATAACTCATTTGAAAAAGACCGAAGTGCTAACGATGGCTCCAATCGAACTTTGAATATTAGATCTCAATATCAAGCTTAAATGCGTGCTGTACCATATATTGCCTACCTATTAGGCGCATGTGCCTGTACGGGATGCACTCTCTTGCTTAGTATAATGAGGCGATGAGCTCATCTATTTACGCATAATGGGGATGAGCTTATATATTTACGTATAATGGGGCGATAAGATTAATTTCTTACGCATAATGGGGCGATGAGATTATCTATTTACGTATAATGGGGTGATGAGCTTATCTATTTACGTATAATGGGGTGATGAGCTTATCTATTTACGCATAGCGGGGCGACAAGCTTATCTATTTACGCATAAGGGACGGTAAGCTTATCTCTTTACGCATAAAGGGACGATAAGCTAAACTCTTTACGCATTAAGGGGCGATAAGCTTATCTTTTTACGCATAATGGGGCAATAAGCTTATCTCTTTACAAAATAATGGGGCGATAAGTTTATCTCTTTACGCATCTAATCTAATCTAATCTAAGCTGCAAAGATATACATCATTTAAGATTTATATTACATGCATTCCCACAAGCAGATATGTATAATTTCGCGCTAACACATGCCGCATGTGGACCTACAATATAAAAACCCAATCTCAAATGAACATAAGCCTTGCAACTCTTGCCGTCCTTCCCTGAAACAGGGGTGACATTGGCAAAGTGAACCATTTTTTTTTACAGTATGGGTGGTCAGCCGCATAACAACCTATAAGTCAAGGAACATACATGACGCATAAGGGACGAAAATTTTATCTCTTTACGCATAAAGGGACGATAAGCTTAACTCATTACGCATAAAGGGACGATAAGCTTATCTCTTTACGTATGAAGGGGCGATGAGCTTATGTCTTTACGCATAAAGGGTAGTGCAAATAAAAAAGGTTGAGAAACACTGTTGTAACATAACCGAGAAACCCCATAACCACTAGTTTTACTCCAGCATTTAATTTTTATATTAATTTATTAGTAGATGTGGAATGAATAGCAAATTGTATTTAGGACAAACTGTTAGTTTGAGAATAAGGGGTAATTGTTATAATTGATTATACTGAAACAAGAACTGAAAAAATGAGGGTTGAATTGCAATGTTGGCGGCTATGGATTGTAAACTTTTTTTGTGGTACTATATTAGATGGATCTTTAAAAAAAAATTAGCCACCTGAGGATGCAAACGGATTGTTTGTGAAACCGATCGTGGAACTAAATATACACGCCGTATCAAAAACACAGTTGTAATATGTTTTTTAATTTTTTAAGATGAATGTTTACAAAGTGAATGCCTCTACAATCAATAAAGTTGGATTTAATTATCTAGATTTTCAGCAGTAACTTCGTGAAAGTTCATTTTAATACAATAAAATAAAAATTGCTTTGTTTTAATTCACATGAGTTTATTTTTGGACACGACCAGTTTCGGGAGAAGCAGTACCTCAAGGATTTAAATTACAGAAGGGGACTCTGAATGAAATGAAAGAAGTATGTAAGGACCGAAAGGAATGGCGGTTGATTTGCAACAATGGCGGCTAGGGCATTAATTCTAAGTGTAATATTAAGTTTAATTTTAATTTTACTTTATTTTAATTTTAATTTGTAATGTGTCTCATTATGAATTTCTGTAAATCATTTATAATTTTTTGTGCTCCTTGACTGATAGGTTGGTACGAGGCTGACCACCCGTGCTGTAAAAATCGGTTCACTTTTGCCAATGCCACCCCGGTTCAGGGAACGGCGGCAGGAGTTGCAAGGTTTATGTCCATGTGAGGTTTTCTTTATTTGTATGCACACATGCAGAATGTGTAGGCGCGAACCTACATGTGCCTGTCTGTAGGCATGCATTTCATATGAGCCTTAAATGCTTACATATCCTTGCAGCTAAGATTATAGATTATAGATTATAGAGGGGGAAGTTGTATGTGAGCGGGGCGTAATAGGAAACATAGAAAGTAGAGGTGAAGTGCTAGGAAATAGGATATTATTTAGGAGATTATTTTCTGAATTGATATTTTTTTGGATTTCTAGGTTTTCAAAGTTGTTCATAACTTTACCTTTGTGGGGAACGGGGTGAAGGAGTTTTAACTTGTGAGTGTGGAAGGAATGGTTGGACTCAATAATGTGGTTGGCCTGAAGATGGGAGGTACTGCTTCTCCCGAAACTGGTCGTGTCCAAAAATAAACTCATGTGAATTAAAACAAAGCAATTTTTATTTTATTGTATTAAGTTGGATTTATGTCACCCCTGTGTCAGGGAAGGTCGGCAAAATTTGCAGCGCTTATGCTCATTTGATGTTTGGATTTTTATTTATAGGTACACACTACACATGCAGCATTTGTAAGTTCGAAATAACCTGTGACTGTGGGCATGCATTTAATATGAATTTTAAATGTCTTCACAACTAAGACTATAGATTATAGACCTACTGTTGAGAGCGTACTTACGCGTTTCTGCTTGTGGGCATGCATATGAATCTTGAATGTTGATACCTGTTTGCAACTCAGATTATTGATGATGCTGATGAATAAACTGAAATCCTGAAAGGTCCTTCTTTTGCATGATATCCGTTACAGGGGCGCTTCATCCCTCTCTATATAAAATGATGACATGCACAATGCCTGAGGGGCGGTTTTCAGTTACTTTTTCACGCTCCGGGTTAACATAAAAAAATACTCAAATTACACGGGTGGGTGGGAGATAGATCCTCATCTACTTCCTAGTTCCTGTATCTATTCGATATGTAGATAATTATATATACGAGATCTCGTATAATACGAGAAAGACGGTTAAAAGGAAGTAGATGGGGATAAGCGACGTTTTGGTCAAAAATGAGTTATGAATGCTATCCTACTTAAAAAATTCCGCTCTTTCTAATGCGCTAACTCCCATAGCTCTACGATGATGTTTTTTATGCTCAAGCAAACAATTGCGTTTTCGAAGTATGGTTTTGGTTTAACCGACAAGATTTTGGACTTTTTGGTCCTAGAGGCGCTTGTGACATATACAATTAGTAAAACATCGTAAAACCACATAATTAGGAATGCCAATAACTGCCTTTATTTATTTTATATTTTAGAGGTGTTTTGATTTTAACGATGTGTGTGTATATCTGCTAGTGGGAATGCATTTAATATGAATCTCAAATGTACTATATCCTTACAATTAGATTAGATTAGACAGCTGCCATTGAAAAAAACCAAAACACGAGAAATAATTAATTTATCTTGAATGTTATAATCTTGTAAACGTACAAGAATGTTGAATGTTGAATGCGGAGTGATTGTTGGTACGAGTGTCGAGTGGAAAAATAGCTTTGAGTGATGAGATGACGAGAATCAAACATGTAAAGTAAACAAAAACGCAAGGTTACGTGTATACTCGTACTTGAGATGAAATACACTCAATACTTACTAGTACTTTTCGTAAGGCCAGTAGGCGAAACAAATTTCTTGGCCATTTGGCCGCGTCAGAGGCGAAGATCCAAGCCCTCCATCCACTTCCTTGCTCCTGGCGTGGCTTCGTGGAGTTCTTTCAGGCCAGGAGGGTGTCTTCTGATTCACACCCTGGAGATGGAGCTAATCCCCATCTATGGAGCAAGGAGTTGCAATGGTCTTGCTCGGTGCGGACCCTATTTAAGGTTGTGAATTCTTCTTCTTCTTAATCCTATTCCTCATTACTGAGGGTTGTGACCCTTGTGGAAGCAACCAATCATCTCCAGCTCTCCCTCGACTGCGCTGCCCGCAACGCTCCAACTACCGAGGTGCCCGCTGCTGTCTTCACTTGATCGGTCCATCGTGTGGGGGATCTACCTCTTCCTCTCTTCCCCTCCAAGTTACCGATCACAACCAGTCGTTCCAGGCTATCCTCATTGCCACGGACAACGTGTCCGAAGAACTGAAGAATACGGCGTGTACACATGTTGGCCAGAGTCAAGCCATCCAAACGCAGCTCCCGACGAATGGACTCATTGGTGCGTCTAGCCGTCCATGGGATTCGAAGCATGCGCCTCCAGCACCACATTTCAAAAGCGTCAATTTTTCTTCTTTCTGCTGCTTTTATGGTCCATGTTTCAGCAGCATAGAGAAAAATAGAGTGGACCAGACTCCTGACAAGCTTAATCTTGGTGCTGTTACTCACACCCCGGTCTTTCCATATTTTGTCCAGCTTAGACATGGCACTTTTGGCAATGGCGATACGGCGTCTAATTTCTCCTTCGCAAGATCCTTCGTTACTAATTTGAGATCCAAGGAACTGGAACTCGTTTATGATCTCCAAACCTCGAAATGAGTTTCCCAGATCACCAAACTTTTTTGATCGATCTATGATCATGATCTTGGTTTTACTCTGGTTGATCTCGAGTCCCAGTGCCTTGCTCTCGGTCTCCACTCGTTTAAGGAGATCTGACATCTCTCTCGGGTTTTTGGCCAAAAGTGTTGTGTCATCCGCATATCTTAAATTGGACAGCTTTACGCCACCAATAGACACTCCTCCATCCCATTGGTACAGAGCCCTGCGCATTATGTATTCCCCATAGATATTAAACAGGTCAGGGGAGAGGATGCATCCCTGTCTTACACCTTTTTGTTAATAGTCCTCTGGAAAGATTGAACCCTGCGACCTCCTGGTGTGGCAGAGTGATTAGATCTTGGACTTGCAATAGAATGCAACATCCTTACTACGATCATTAATTGTCCATAAAGTATTGGAAAAATTAACCCCACTTAAGATACACATCTGGTGTAACTTTTTGCCGCGTTTTCCCTAAAGTGGTCGCTATTGGCGAGTAGAATCTATTTATTTTCACAGGTAAGGGAGCCATTAATACGTCAACCACTTCAGTTGAAGTGTGGGCTTCCCAGCTCCCAAGGAGGCTGGTCTCATTTCCTGTGAAGGCTGAGTGAACGTGGAATGTATTTTATTTTGGGTATGAAATAATCACTTAAACGGGAAATCATTTCTCGACACCCTCAGTGGAATTCGAGTCCCAGCTCTCGGCATGGAATGCTAGCACTCTACCAACTGAGCCATCGACCGGACAATACATTTTGAAATACGAGTTTTGGATTGCAGTTACATGAGTTGAACCTCAAAAACTAGACTGGTGAACATTTTAAGTCTTCGAAACCGGGTTAAAATTATACCTAATATACCTGCTACCACCTGTTGGCTGTTACTATTATGTATTTAAGGTTACCCATGTTTTGAATTTCCCTTTGTAACAATGATCAATTATCAAGAAAAAAAAAAAGCTTCCTCTAGCTGTAACTGTCGCCGTTCTCAGGCCATGTAATACGAAAAAGCGGTGTTTTTTTTCAACATCGATATAAAACAAAAAGCTTACATTTCATTTCCTAACACAATATCGTAAGCTGTGTGTGTGTGTGTGTTGCCAGCACGTGCGTCACTTTTTCCACATTTTACATTTTATTCGCCACAATATCCCTGACAAATTACCCTACCACGGGGAAACTGGCAACCCCGGGAGGGACGTGAAGGACGCGCCTAGCACGCACTAGAGAAGAATACAGTGCGCAAGTATTTTAGGACAGCTGTTAAGTGAGGCAATGCAGTTGAAAGTATTTGTTAAATTTTATTTATTGTTTATTTTTATCCATTTCAGATGAGTCTTTCTACAAATTAAGGTACTTGAAGGGTTGTAATTTTTAATAATAATTGATTGATTTATTTGGTGAGCGCTGTTTTTGTGTGTATAACACCTCAATAGCCCTTTGCAAGCTTGGTCATTGCCGTAGAAAGCGTCAATTTTCAACCAAGACCCAGTTGCTGTAAGGCTGGATGGACCTTTAGTAACCGGTCTTTGGTAAAGGGGTATGAATTTTTCACCCAGCGAAGTGCATATTTGAAAATATAAATGTGATGTTTTTTGCGCTCCGCCGGGATTCGAACCCACAACTTTACATTCACGAGTCAGAAGTATTAACGCTGCGGATTCGCAATCGGAAAGTCGTAGGCGGAGCATAAAAATACTCTTGCTTTAGCGGGAAAACAAGAATTCTTTGAGCATCTTCCTGAAGGCTGTTTCATCTTCCCGGACTCTCAGCCTCTCTGGGAGAGCATTCCATGCCGCTGGCCCGGCAACACGGAAAGAGAAACGCAAACCATAGTTGGTAACAATACTATTATTTTAAAGAATGAAAAACGGATTTTACTGACCGTGCAAAAGAGAAGAACGATTTTCTCTACGTTTCGTCGGAGTCATATCCGACGTCTTCAGGAAACGTGTGTCCTCTATAAGGAGGAACCACGAACTGCTGAATTATTGTCTATGGATGTATCTCCGAAGGTTAATAAAAATAAAAATACCTACAACCTTCGGCCTCGATCAAACAACAATAATTCAACAGTTCGTGGTTCCTCCTTATAGAGGACACACGTCTCCTGAAGACGTTGGATATGACCGTAATCATAATTTAAAATCTTTAATACGAAAATAAATCTCGTAGGTACTATTATTGTTTTACCTAGCACACTACTAACCAGTTGGCTCTAAAAAGCTTGCACACTACGAACAGTTGTCACAGGAATAAGCCGCAAGAATGAAAAAGGGAAATCCGCCGCGTAGAGATAAGATGTCTGCATGTAGGTACAGCCAGCAGCCCAGATAAGGGGGGCCAGCACCGCTTCAAGCCCTCACTTTCTTATTCTGCCATCCTTTCGCGTCGCACGATTCCCTTTTGATATATTTATTGCGAAACGATGAGCCCGCTCTGTTTTATGTCAAGCATGCCTACACAGGTAACGTGAACGAAAGTGGTACATTGTGTTTAATAAATGAATATTTGGATATGTTTTTCTCAGAAAATTATTGGTATTTTGTAGTTATAGTTCCTTGACTTATAGGTTGGTATGCGACTGACCACCCATGCTGTAGAAAATGGTTCACTTTGCCAATGTCACCCTTGTACGGAGAAGGTTATGACTCTGGATGAACTGAAAGAAGTATGTCAGGACAGAAAGAAATGGCGGTTGATCTGTAATGTTGGCGGCTAGGATTAGGGTTTTTCAAATTAGAATTTTGTATTATGTTTTAGTTTTGATGTATAAGTCGGTATGCGGCTGACAACTCATCCTGTAAAAAGATGATTCACTTTGCCAATGTCACCCCTGTTTTAGGGAAGGTCGGCAGGAGTTGCAGGGTGTATGTCCATTTGAGATTTGGTTTTTATGTTGTAGGTTCACATGCGGTATTTGCAAGCGCGAACGTGTCTGCTTGTGAGAATGCATGTAATGTGAATCCCCAATGATACATATCTTTACAACTTAGATTAGATTAGATTAGATTAGATTAGTAATAGGTTGTGTATGAAGCTTATTAAAATTAATTAAATAGCTGGATATTTATGCAAACCATCAGTGAAGAATCTCAGTGTTCTTGACGTTTCGTTGGCTTCTTATCCAACATCATCAGGAGACACATCCTTGTCCGGCGGGCGTGTTCCCATTCCTAGACCTAAAAGGAATGTTCACTCAGAAATGCACACGGAAGTATCATACCCTAAATCTGCCGTTATTGTTTCTTACACTTTATGGTCTTAGCAAAAAAGTGACAGTAATGAAAAAAATCAAGCATGTTTATTAATTTTTTATCTTAATTATAAAGTTTAAACAAAATATATAACTTAAAAATTGCGACCACAAAAAAATATTTAAAAAAAATACGTTTTTTTCACTTCTGTAGCTACTTTCTCGTGTGTGCTATGTTTTGGAAATATTTTTTTTCATTCTATTTATAGAACTATACATTGTATTGTGTAGTATCGAAACCGTTTTTTTATAATGTCAATAGTTTTTGAGTAAATATGGAAAAACTGAAACTACTTGATGAATTAAATTTTTTCCGTGTGCTTGTCTGAGTAAACATTCCTTTTAGGTCTAGGAATGGGAACACGCGTCCGGCGGAGGGAAAAGATGAACTGGCCATTGCCAATACCAGCACACCATTATCAAGAGAGTAACTTTGCTCTTGCTTTGCTTTTCAACAATTGCTTTCTTGATAATAGTGTGAAAACATCGAAAGCGCTCGAGAAATAAATCAACTCATGAAGAAAAACTTTGTTTATTTTTTAAATTATTATTTTAAAATTAATCTTCTCAATGTCAATACACATATCCTTAAACTTTAACCTCATTTCCTTCTTCTACATTCGCTTTGTATATCAGATATCCCATCTAATCTAATCTAAGCTGCAAAGATATATTATATCATTTAAGATTTATATTAAATGCATTCCCACAAGCAGACATGTATAATTTCGCGCTAACACATGCCGCATGTGAGCCTACAATATAAAAACCCAATCTCAAATGAACATAAGCCCTGCAACTCTTGCCGTCCTTCCCTGAAACAGGGGTGACATTGGCAAAGTGAACCATTCTTTCACCATTCTTTCATTCATTCTTTCACAATTTCACTAATCTGATCCAGGCACAATTTTCTCGGTCCTCCCTTTCCTCATTTCTCTATCACATTTACTCTGTATTCGGAATCAATTCAATGTAGACCAAAATAAACATTGTTTTTTTTTAAATATTGATTTGTGTATTTTACTAAACGATGGGGATTATTTAAATTCCTCCAGCGGAAGCAGGAGGGGCTTGCTTTTTGAACGCTTGCCGGAAAAGGGAACCGGATCTCTCGTCTTGAATATTGGAGAGAAAAAAAACTCCTTATAGTAAGTTTAAAAACTGCCGGGCGAAAAAAAAAACTTTAGAAAAATTGAGACGTATTCAATAAGTGCCGGTCTGTAGTCTAATGGTTGACGCTTCGGACTTGTGATGGAAGGTAGTGGGTTCGATTCCGCGACAGTGCGGGAAAAATGTGCATATGTTTGTACAAACTCTTTCCGTGCTCTCTTTAAGTCAGTTTTTGAAGTAGCAAACCAGCTTATTTCATATTAATATTCAACTATTCATTTATGCACTTACCTAGTTTTAGAGATGTCCGACACAGATGTCAAGATAGCATTGTTAAAGAACTAAAAAGTTAATTTAATTTAACAAAATACACCTGAAGTTTTAAAATATAAACGATAAAATTAACAAAACATGACATTTATGAAGATGTTAACTGTTCACTTTATAAAATAACACTGATTTGTATGATTATATGACGATGACACTTCGAAATATTTTGTTAATTTTATTTTTGGTAGGTAGTCTTTTTTTTTGTAATTCACTCCAGTTGTACTCTGGTACATATTTTTTCCAATAAATTAATTCATTCATTCATTCCGAACAAAAGCAGGTACCTAATATATTTTTAATGAAACATCAATTAATAGTTGCGCAATGAGAACTTATAAATCACGGTCAGAGAGAGCTTGACGGAATCCAAACCACCGGTGTTTTATTTCAAGCATACTCCAATGTCAATTTAAGATAATTTTGTCTGAATAGGAAAGGAAAGTATGTATACCTAATTAAAAAATAAATATATTTCAACATTGAAAACCAATTTAATAATCCCATAAAAGGGTGGTGTGAAATGAGTCGTATAACTGCAAACGCCGTCATCTCCAAATTTTATGATTTTTGAGATAATTATTGAATTTGATTCTGCGTAGTGTAACAAATCATTTGTGCAATGTGATGAAAACCTCACTTAATCCTTCGTAATTTTAATTGGAAAAGTATGATTTCGTGCAAACGCCGTCATCTCCAACTGGTTCCAAATTGCGTTCAAAACACAAGTTTATTTTTCTCAAAATCATCGCGCAAGGAGTTGACGGTGTTTGCATTTATACGACTCAAATATCCATCGATATAAATAAAATATTATATTTGTATCAATTGAAATATCAGAATTTGTATAGAAATTAAGTTTTCCCTACTGTCTAATAGTAGGCCATAGATATAATCATTTAAGAATAAGGAAGGTTTTTCAAGCATTCACCCAAAATGGAATTCTTTCGTCGTCTTCATCTTATTGCTCATTGCTGAGGGTTGTGCCCCTTGTGGAAGCAACCACTCTTCTCCAGTTCTCTCTTAACGGCTCAGCTCGCAGCGCTCCAACCACCGAGGTGCCTGCTGCTTTCTTCACTTGATTGGTCCATCGTGTAGGGGCTCTACCTCTTTCTCTTTTCCCTTTCAAAGCATCTATCACAACCAGTTGTTCCAGGCTATCCTCATTGCTGAAGAATACAGCGTCTGCATATATTGGCCAGAGTCTAGCCATCCAAACGCAGCTCCCGACGAATGAACTCGTTGGTACGTCTAGCCGTCCATGGGATTCGGAGCATGCGTCTCCAGCACTACATTTCAAAAGCATAATTTTTTCTCCTTACTGCTGCTTTTATGGTCCATGTCTCAGCAGCATAGAGAAAAATAGAGTGGACCAGACTCCTGACAAGCCTAATCTTGGTGCTATTACTCACAAATTGAATTTCTGAATGAAATCTAATCTTATCTAAGTTGCAAGTATATGTAACATTGGAGATTCACATTACATGCATTCTCACAACCAGCCACGTACAAGTTCGCGATTGCACATGCCTCATGTGAACCTACAACATAAAAACCAAATCTCAAATGGACATACACCCTACAACTCTTGCCGTCCTTCCCTGTAACAGGAGTGACATTGGCAAAGTGAACCATTTTTACAGACATTCTTTACTGCATAAATAAAAAGATTTTTAGGGTATAGGGAGGGGGGTGGGGCAGGGTGAATTAAAATACATTTTTAATAAATGCGCCGAAACATTTTATTGATATTATCATTAATTATTTACAGATTTTTTTTAAAAACAATATTTCAAATTTAAAATCAATATTACCAACTACATACCAAATTATTGTGCCCCCTTCAGACGATTATTCGTGCCTAACCAGGGACGTGCGCAGCATTTTATGCATGGGTAGGCAAGTATCTGGATTTTTTTTTGATACTAGGATGACCAGATTTCAATTAATTGAGAAAATCTATGCTAGTAGATAATTATGTGCATGTTTTACGATTAATGATCTTTTCGGATTTGTTCTTTTATTTTGAACTGTTTGCCTTTATCGAGGTTTTGCCTCTGAACTTGACTGTTCTGCACGTAGCCACGATGGTTATATTCCAGAATTCATTTGCAAAATATGAATATTGTCCGATTTGATAGTTCAGTTAGTAGAACGCTTGCGTTCAATGCAATAGAACAAGAAATGATGTCCAAATTCGATGTTGATTTCAATGCAAAAATCATAGACCCGGCAAGGTTAACTCAGATTTCACAAAAAAATTAAATACTGACCCCTTGGGAGCAAAGAACCGTTGTCTTTAATTGAAGTAGGTGCTGTAAGGAAGGTCTCCTTTTCTTTGAAAATAAATAGATTCCACTTGTCACAATATGCAAATAAGTCACACCGGACTTTTATATCATTCACATGTTTTGTAATGATTCCAGTCAATAGTACAGTTGGTGTCTGCTTAGTAAGCTGGAAGTCTCTAGATCGAGTTCGAGATTGTTTTTACATAATTTCCAGTCTCTGTGTATCGTAGTGGACCAAATTTTAGAACAGACATGGTTTTCTTAGCCTTCTCAAGAATAAGAGCCTACTCCATCAAGACTTAATAAGCTGCGTTTTAATTTTTAGATTTGATACACGCATGAATGGCATGCATGGATAATCGTCTGCAGGGGGCATCAGAGTTACTATATAATTTTCTATGTTTAGTATTTTTTAAACGCGATATGACAATCTGATATTTTATTTCACTGTGTTAGTACAACAATACCTACTTTGTTTTTTTTTATATAAAAAATACTTAAATATATTTCTAAAAATGTTACGTCTTATTAGTTAAATGAAAACATTAAAAAATGAAAAATCTAATTGTAAGAAGTTAACATATTATTTTAATTTATTTAAATAAAATTGTCAACCCAAGTGTCTGTATGTGTTACAATGAAATTTTATTTTTTATTCCTTGATTGGTATAAATTGGTATAGGTTGGTATAAGCCTGACCTCCCATATTAAAAAAAAACTAGTTAAGGTACTTTTGCTCATGTCACCTCTGTTTCAAGGAAGAGCAGCAAGAGTTGCAGGGTGTATGCTGGTTTGGCATTTGAGTTTATTTTGTAAGTTATTTTACAGAATGTATAACAGCGTTACTAACACGTTTGCTAATGAGAGTGTATTAAATATGAATCTTAAATACCAGCATACTTCTGCAATTTAGATAATATATAGAGTACAGCAAACCAAATATTAAATTACACAAATTAATAATTATAACAATTACAAATATTTTTATTTAAATCATATTTAAATAAATTTTACGAAATACAAAAAAAAACCATCTCAGTCCTTATCGATAAAATCTAAAAATTATGAAGTTTTCAATTCTTATTTTATTTCATTTAAATTAAAGTCAAAATTTTCTAATTTGGCAAATCAATTAATTATCATAAAAGAAAAATTAAAAATCAGTCTGGATAAAAATGAAATTATTTTAATTTTACAATACAAACTATTTATTATTGATTCAAATGAAACATGAAATCTAAATTCATAGGCGTAACGTTTTTTTTTTTTTTTTTACAGGGGATTTGAAACAAAAATCTATTTAACTTAAAAATAATATTAGAGAAATTAATTAGGCTTTTCAAAGTCTTTTTAACAACAAAGATATTTTTTTTGCACACGCAAAATTCATGGTAGTACTTCTGAAGTTTGGTTTCTTAGATTTTTCCGATTAAAATAAAAAAAAACTATATTTATTTGTAGTCGACTCATTGGGCTTTTTTTTATCATGATTGCCTTTCCATATTGTAGTAAATGGTTTTAAGTTAAAACAGCTTGTTCATTTTGCGATATTGACCAGGGACGAGCACAGCATTTTAAACATGGGTAGGCAACAGTGTGGATTATGATATTTATTCATTGTTCCTTGGCCTGTCAATTCAAGATGGCCGCGAGTGAACAGCTGATTAGTCTTTATAAAAATATTACCGATATTCGGTAGGTAAGAATTACCGTGATGAGACTTCCAGCCCTGGCCCATCTGACCATAACTTCGCCCCTGGTTCAACAGATGCCATTGCGTGCACAACAGCATACATTTTCGCATGAAGACAACTGGACTGGAAGTCTCATCATCTAGCGAATATCGGTAATATTTGTATGTAGGCCAATCAGCTGTTCACTTGCGGCCATCTTTGATTGCTAGATCTTCATACTAATATTACCGATATTCGGTAGGTAAGAATTACCGTGGGTATGAGACTTCCAGCCCTGGCCAGGCAGAAGAGGTTGGTGAATTTTATTCCCATTGACAAATCTATAATATTACAAAAAGAACCGTGCAGAATGGTGGAAGAATGCGTCTAGTGTGTGATGGTTGTAAGGATGGATGATGCTTCAGACAAAGATAAACTGCGCCGCCTGGTTTCTGCAGGTGTCTCTGCAGGAGGGCTGCGTGGTGTTGGTGGGTTCCTCTGGAGTGAGCCTCAGCCACTTGCCGCGGCAGTGGGGCGCCGGCAGGGCGGAGAAGCGGGTGGCCCTCTCGGGGGCGCCCCCCCCAGGGCAACGCCACTGGAAGAGGCTGCGGCGCAGAGCAGAGGTCTCACAGCGCACGCAGACAATGGAACCTAAATAAATAAATAACTTATGAGAACTACATAGAATTGACTGAAGTATTTTGCATCCAGAATGCTGTTCGGAAGACTTTCCAGGAATCATGTTATCTGGACGACTAAAACATTTGTAACAAGTATCCAGCGAATCCTAAAATAGCGAATGAATGGGATATCCAGAGACACAATAAAAGTATGCAAGTATGCAAGAACCGCAAAAAATGGCGTATGATCTGTAATGTACGCGGCTAAGACAAAGACTTGTTTTTTATAGATGTATTGTAGATTTTTTAGTGTTTCTTTGTTCTTTTTTATAACTGGATGTAATTAATTGCTTGTATTCCTTGATTCATAGGTTGGTGTGAGGCTGACCACCCACACTGTACAATATGGTTCACTTTGTTCACTCCTGTTTCAGGGAAGGTCGGCAAGAGTTGCAGGGCTTATGTTTATTTGAGATTGGGTTTTTATATTGTAGGTTCACATGCGGCATGTGTTAGCACGAACTTATATGTGAATCCCCAATGTTACATATCTTTGCAACTTAGGTTAGATTAGATTAGATTGCAGATGCATTTGTGCTGGTAAGGTAGTAGTTGATATCTTGACCTTTTGTAGCATTGATTTAGAGGCATGGTGTTGTGTTGTATTTGTTTTGAGCTACTGAGAGAAGCTGATAAGAAATTGATGTTGGCTTTGAATAAACCTGCAAAAATATGAGAATGCAGAAGAGTTTATGAAAGATGATTCCATAAATGGGCAATTTGGCAACGGAATAAGTCGTGAAACCACCAAGTTTGTTTGTTATGCACGTGAAAGAAAAACGTCGGCCAATAAAAAATCTGCAATTAGACCATGGTCTATCCTGACAAAAGACAAAAACAAAGTCGGAGTACAAGTTATTTAATGAGTGGCACATCTTCGTATGAGATCATGACACTGAACTCACCTTCTTGTAATGCCTTGTAGGGAGTTTCTTTTCTGCAAGCTTTTGAGGCTTTGATCACCTCGAACTCAACGCAATATCTGAAACAAGAACAGAAACAATTGTAATGAATGCTGCGAAACAAGAATAAAAACAATTGTTATGAATGCTGAGAAACAAGAATAAAAACAATTGTTATGAATGCTGAGAAACAAGAATAAAAACAATTGTTATGAATGCTGAGAAACAGAATAAAAACAATAATTGTTATGAATGCTGAGAAACAAGAATAAAAACAATTGTTATGAATGCTGAGAAACGAATATTACAACCTTGCCAGTAAAGAGACATTTTTATATTTTGATTACATTAATTTTATCGCCAGATTCTCGACTTGGTGTCACCGTAGAATGCTCCTTAATACATCCAATGGCAGGGACATGCACACTATTTTAGCAGTGAGTAGGCAAAATAGTATGGAATTTTCCCGGTTTTCGGAAGAGCAGATATTTATTTGTCCTAATATACTGTGAAAGTACATAATTACACATACGACATGGTGCTGATGGCACCCTCCTTGGCAGGGCTGCGTAAGCTCGTGGCAGTCTGTGAAGAGTTCGCCAATGAAAGACGGCTAATATATAATGAAAAAAAATGCGAAGTTTTAGTGTTCAAGCCAAAGGGGTGGAACCTTCATGTACCCTCAGTCAGTGTCAATGGCAGAGAGATGAAACGAGTGCGGGAGTTTAAATATTTAGGCCACGTGCTTAATGAAACATTAACTGATGACAATGACATCAAACGACAACTACGCTCGCACTGCAGGAAAGCTAATATGCTAGCCCGGCGGTTCGCACAATGCTCGGATATCGTTAAAAACAGGCTCTTCCTCGTTCTATGTACGCAACAATACACCAGCGAGTTGTGGTGTGACTATAAAGCACAAAGCATGAACGAGATGAGAGTCTGCTACAACATGGGCTATAGAGCATTGTTACGACTGCGGAAGAGCTGTAGTGCGAGTGGGATGTTTGTGGCGGCTCAACTACCCTCCTGGAATGGGTTGCTGCGAACCCGAATGGCTGGGTTCAGAGACAGAATTGAATCCAGCGAAAACTCTCTGATCGTAGCAATCAGAGGCCTGAAATGGGAGTTGGGCATATGGCGTCATTGGGCAAGGAACTTGAAGCTTACGTAGCCTTTTTTCCCTGTTTAATATGTTCCTGATATTCTAATGTATAATGACCATGTATTTCTCTTTTCTTTCACTGTTTAACTATATATTTTGTTTGCTCTTTTTTCTCATATATTTCATCACATATTTTTCATGTTTCTACATTTTTGTAATTTTCTATGTACTTTTTCTATTGATGTATTATTTTTTTATGGCTGGTCATGTATTGCACCCTCCACATGACTAAGCTGGAATAAACGCATATTATTATTATTATTATTATTATTATTATTATAATTATGTATCTCCCTTGCATTTCAAGGCTTTCTGAAGTTTTAAATTCTTTCAGACAAAATATTGTCATATCTAATTTGAAATCAATTAATTACGGCAACAACTATTTGACTTTATTGAAAGCTCGCTACTGTTATATGAAACAGTTATACTTCATTACACAAACACAATTATATTAAAATTATTGGTTTTTAAGCGCTTTTTTTTGTGTAAATTGCACCTTAAAAGCCCTCTGTGACCTTTACTGTCGTTTTAGAAATTGTCAATTCTCAAACAAGACCCAGTTACCGTAAAGCTCGATGGGACTTTGAGAAAAAAGTTTAGGAATATTTCAATACAGCAAAGAGCATATTTGAAAACACGAATGGTATATTTGTAGTAGTCCGTCGGAATTCGAACCCACGACCTTCCATAAACGAGTCTGAAGCGTTACCACTAGACTACGGACCAGTCAACTACGATATGTCGTTTCTCAAAAAATCTCAATACTTTAAAAAAACCTTATTCTTCAAAGGAAGCACGTTGCCAACCATGGAACTCAAAAAAACCTTCTTCTAAGAGTGCGACGTACAAAATAGTGAATTCTAGATTTTTCACACATTGGCGTTGGAATATTCTGCATGCTCATATACAGCGGCCTCCTTCGCTCCGGATATCCGTCAATAAAACGGCGCCCTCTCGCCAAAAGGCAGAATGAGACGGCCCTTTCCTGTGACGTCATCACAAAGCACCGTCCTCCGCTTTGTGCATGCCAAGTACAAAAAATTACCATAGCCTGTCATTAAAAAAATGTGTGAGAACTAAAGGTGCGTCTCTAGAGAGCGTTTTGGTTTTTATACATTTTTTGGTAAGACGCTAACGTGAAACTAGGGGCGCAGGGGTTGAGGGCTGGCTATTCATGGTAGACGGCTTTTTGCATAAGTGACGCGTGAGAAATGTGTAAGAATGGAGAAAAGGTGTAAGAATGGAAAAGTGTGTCACAATAGGAACAGTGCTGAAGAATGAGAAGCTTTGTGACAGATTTACTGGAGTTTATTGACCTTCTCTACCTTTTTTATTCAACAAACTTTTTAGGGTTTGTGTATTCACACATTGAAAATTAATTTTATTTCAAAATAATTTCAAACACTTTCACTTAATACGCTAACCCTACTAAGCTACACATATAATGTAACTTCTTGCCATGTTTTCCCAGAAGAGATCGTATGTGGCGAGAGGAACCTACACTATATGTTTAGTTTTGTTACGTTTTATGACCTTATTCTACACAATCTAAGCTACGAAAATGCGTAAAACATGATAATGTGAGAGTGGTTTGAATTTTTTTTTAATCAATTCCCAGTGTTCATAAGTTCCTTATTAATAGGTTGGGTTCCTTGACTAATACGTTGGTATTGTTATGTAAATATGAAATATAAATATTGAAATAAGTATGGGTAGTTATAGTTATAAGAATCTTCATAAGTATTGGTGGGTAGGATCGATAATTGTGTATAAGTGTAGAATTCTCTAGGCTAAGTAGGTATTTGTTATAATTATAGGAATTCTGTATTGTATTGGTGGGTAGGATTGATGGTTGTGTGTACATGGAGAAGTCTCTAGGTATTACGTGAAGCATCGAGAAATAATAATTACTATGCCTTTCTGGAACTGTCTAGTAACTATAGGTCTAGATTGTACTACTTTAAAGAGTATAAAGGGTGCGAGTGGCCTGCAGGGCCAGCAATATCATACGAGATTTACAAACACATAGAACTAACTTGATCAGTGAGAAGAAACCAAGTGGAATAGTCGAGAAAGCTTTGTGAAAATAAATTATGTAAAAGTGTAAAATAAACAACTGTATAAGAAGACCTGTGTATTTTAATTTGAAAGACTTTTGAACCCTAATTTCGTAACAGTATGAAGCTGACTCCCCGTGCTGTAAAAACTTGGTTCACTTTTGCCAATGCCACCTCGGTTTCAGGGAAACGCAGCAGGAGTTGCAATAATATAATAATAATATTAGGATGATTTATTTGGTAAGCGCTGTTTTTGTGTGTATCACACTTCAAGAGCCTATGGAGTGTCTTGTGAGGTTTGGTTTATTCGGTATTTTTAGCTTTTTGCTATGTGCTTGCTTGTGGGCGTGAATTAAATGTGAGCCTTAAATGTCAATGTATCTTTGCAACTTAGCTTATAGACAAGACACATTGGTACAGTACCTACACATGCAAACATTGCTCATGTGAAATTTTATCTGTTGAAGATAAGACAAACAAGAACTGGGTCGTAGAATCGTAGATATGTCCTGGGCTGGAAGTCTCATCGCCACGGTAATTCTTACCTACCGAATATCGGTAATATTTGTATAAAGACTAATCAGATGTTCACTTGCGGCCATCTTAGATTGACAGGTCTTCATACAAATATTACCAAAATTCGGTAGGTAAGAATTACCATGGTGATGAGACTTTCAGCCCAAGACGTCTTAAGCCAGGGACATATAGGGTGCGTGAAGAAGAAGATTTCTCTAGTAGCAGATAATAGCACACAGCTTGGAGGGTTGTTGTGATTCTGTAGCCACTTTGTGTGAGTTAGTTGTCAGTTGTTGTCAGGCCTGTTAAGCTGAAGGAGGTCGTGACAACTTGCTCTTCAAGTGAGCCATTGTAGTGGAGTTTACCGGGGAATACAGGTCGTATCGGGGTCAGAGGAGAGAATTATTGTTACTCAGATTGTACTCTGATATATCTTAAGACAGAAGTAGTATTAGGATGCTTGAAAAATATGGAATTTAGGTGGAATGGAATGTAGAAAAACAAGAGGATGAGAATGGTCAGAAAAATAGGAATAAGTATATTGTTATGATTTTTAGGGTTCAAATAGTCTTCAAATTAAAAACTGTTCTCTTTAAGGTTATTTATTTTGCAGTTAAATTTATTTTGTACACTTTTACATTTATTTAGCAATTCACATTTATTTTAATCAATTTCACAGATGGCTTGTGTTCACTTATGCTGTAAGTATTCTTCACAGGTATAAGGTCGCAAAAGAACTCTCCTCCTGCAAGCTGTTCGCGCCTTATATACCCCAGCAATAGAAGCTTCTAGAGGTGAATTTTGCCAGAAGCTTCTCGGAGCACTTGACAATCTAGTGACTTCTTTATGTACTCAACAATCATTAATGCTACCCACCAATATTATAAACAATTTCTATCAGCTATAACTAATACCTATACCTATCCAAATATTTACATTGCATATTTACATAACAATATCGACGGTTAAAAAGAAGCAGGGCGACGTTTTGGTCAAAAATGAGTTATGAATGCTATCCTACTTAAAAATTTCCACTCTTTCTAATGTGCCAACTTCCATAGCTCTACGATGATTTTTGTTGTTGTTTATGCCCAAGCAAACAACTGCGTTATCGAAGTATGGTTTTGGTGTAACCGACAAGATTTTGTCCTGTTTTGTCCTAAAGGCGCTTGTGACATAAAAAATTGGAAAACCACATTAATAGGAATGCCAATAAATGCCTTAATTTTATTTTTATTTTAGAGCTGTATTCATTTTAACGATATGATAAAAAATAAAAAAGGTATGCAATTTTTCTGCAATCTCAAACTTTAATCTGCTCTCCTAAACAATTTAGTTTTTGTCACTTATAACCGTCTCCGTACTTCCATTTAACCGTCGATATGGAATTTATATAGAAAAACAAGAGTATGATAATTGTCAGAAAAATACGAATTTATGGATATGTTAAAACTATGTCTCCGTGTCGGGAGGGAAAAAAACTATATTTACCGGCTTGCATCATAAGAATATCATAGAAAGAAAAACTTCAAGTCTGTAAGTAACAATAGTCCCTTGATTCTTCTTACATCCACTCTAGCTTCTACGCCGTAGGGCATAAAAGGTCAGACACGCTATTAAGCTGCACATACAGTATTACCTTAGTCGCATATGGCGAGTGGAACTATATTTTTACAAGTATAGGGTCCAGCATTACGCTAACCATTTCAGTGGAAGTGGGGGTTTCCTGAAGGAGCTGATTCTCATTTCTCGTGAAGGCGGAGTAAACTTTGCCGATATTTTATTTTAAGTTTGAAATAAATACTGAAACGTGAAATCATTTCTGACATCCTCGGTGGGATTCGATCTCGAGTTCTGATCTAATCTAATCTAAGTAGCAAAATATATGTAACATTAGAGATTCACATTATATGCATTTTCACTAACATACACGTATAAGTTCGCGCTTAAACATGCCGCATGTGGACCTACAATATAAAACCCGAATCTCAAATGAACATACACCCTACACTCCTACCAACCTTCTCTGAAACAGGTGTGACATTGGCAAAGTGAACCATTTTCTACAGCATGGGTGGTCAGCCGCATACCAACCTATAAGTCAAGGAACATACGCAACAAATTACATTTTTAATATCAACAAATGGACATAAAAAACTAACAGTAAACAAATTCTAATTTAAAAGACCCTAGCCGCCAACATCACAGATTAACCGCTATTTCTTTCTGTCCTTACACACTTCTTTCATTTCCTCCGGTATGAAATGCAAGTACTCTAACAACTGAGCCATCGACTGGACTATGATGATGATGAAATGTACTGTTATGTAAATATAAATATTGAAATAAGTATGGGTAGTTATAGTGTTATGTAAATATAAATATTGAAATAAGTATGGATAGTTATAGTTATAAGAATTCTCTAGGCTAAGTAGGTATTTGTTATAATTATAGGAATACTGTATTACATTTGTAGGTAGGATTTTGGTTGTGTCTAGGTAGTACGTGAATCATCGAGAAGTAATAATTGCTCGAACCGTCTAGCGACTTTAGGTCTAGATCATACTACTCTAAAGAGTATAAAGGGTGGGAATGGCCTGCAGAGCGCCAGTATCATAGAGACTTACAAACACATCGAAGTCATCTGATCAGTGAACCAAAACCAAGTGGAATAATCGAGAAAGTAGTGTGAAAATAAATTTTGTAACTGTGTAAAATAAATAACTATTGAAGAAGACCTGTGTATTTTTAATTTGAAGACAATTGAACCCTAATTTCGTAACAATTGGCGTCAGGTGCGGAATTGTCAAGAAAAATTAAGATCTTCTTCCTAAAAATAAATAAAATAAATTAAATAGTGTTAAAATGAACTTTAGTCAAATTGAACTTTGTGTGAACTGACTTTTGTGAAAACAAGTGTTTAAATAAATTTTTGTTAAAAGAAAAGACGCAAAAAGCAAGTTCAAAAAAAATTCTGGAACATCATATGGAACATAATTCTGGACATAACATAATGACTATTTTACCGCATTGAGAAAGTCATCAAATTGGACCATAGTTTTCTTTTATTATTGTGTGTGATTAAAAAATAAAATAAATAAATAAAAATCTTGAAAAATATTACAAAAGAACGTTCCAGATTCATCGAGAAAAAGTTTTTGAATAACTGCCCTTCGTTTTCAAGTGTGTGAATGTACATTAAGTACCTACCTGTGTGTTTGAAAGACTTGAGACGAAATAAATAATTATGTACTATCAGACATTATTATGTAAAAAAATATTGGTGAATTAAAAATAAATATTAAAAGACAGTACCTACTCACAGTGTAATCAGATAAATTATTATTTTTGCTAAAGTACGTATTCAAAACAGCTATATATATAAAACTCAAAACTTGTATTAAATAAATTTGAAAATATTTTTGTTTTGACGTAAATTTTGAAAAAAAAAAATGGCAACTAAAGTGAACGTCAAGGACCTCAAAGTCACTGAGCTTAAAAATGAGCTTCTGGAGAGGGACCTGGAGACCTCAGGAGGAAAGGCAGCCTTACAAGCACGCCTCATAGAGGCCTTGGAACAGTCAGGCGAAGACCCGGCATATTTTGTCATGGCGTCTGGAGGGGACCGCGCCTTGGACGAGTTAAATATCAGCATCAACAGTAACCTGACAGGACTGAAGACTGAGATGGCTGACAACGCCAAGACTCTGGAGGAGAAGATGGCTGACAACGCCAAGACCCTGAAGGAGGACCTGACCGGGCTGGAGGAGAAGATGACCACCAACCTGAAGGAAGTGGTGACCGACCTGAAGGTGGAAATGGCTGACAACGCCAGGAATCTGGAGGAAAAGGTGTCCCGAAATCTCACAACCCTGAAAGGAGAAATGGAAGAGAAGATGACAGCCCTGAAGGGGGAAATGGAGACTCGTATATCAAGCCTGGAGGACCGTCTGCGTGCCGAGCTGGCTGACAAGTGCCAGATGGAGTCCACCAGAATATCCCCCAAAGACGGCCTTCACGACGAGACCGACCAGGGATGCTCAACTCCAACCAGGGTCACTAGAGGGGATGACGACCCTTCGCTGTCGAAGCACAACCTTCCGACCTTCGACGGGAAGACGTCGTGGGAGGAGTATTTGACCCTCTTTGAGACGGCTGCCATGATGGGAGCCTGGAGCCAGCAGAAGAAGGCTTCGGTTCTCAGCCTGTCGCTCCGAGGAGACGCTCTCAGGGTTCTGCAGGCCATACCCCTGGACAACCGTGGTGACTTTGGGCAGCTGAAGCAGCGCTTGGATATGCGCTATGGCCACAAGTGCCTGGAGCAGCTGTACAAGTCGCAGCTGAACACAAGGGTGCAGAAGCCCAACGAGAGCCTCCAGGAGTTTGAAATGGACATCGCCCGCCTGGTACGAGACGCTTACCCGACATTCCCTGATGACATCTGCGAGAGCTTGGCAGTGGACAAGTTCCTGAACGGATTGAGAGAATGGGAGACGCAGCAAGCAGTGAAGCTGGCTCTTCCGAAGACGTTGAACGAGGCGCTAAGCCGAGCTCTCGAGTTTGAGGCTGTCAAACAGTCCATCAGGGGCCACGCCAGGGTTCGTGCAGTCGAGGCAGAGGAGGTCAAGCTACCTACAACCGAGGAAATAATAGAAAAAGTGCTGCAGCAACTTGAGCCAACGAGACAGAAGGCGCACTGCTGGACGTGTGGCCAGCAAGGACACCTGAGCGCGAGGTGCCCAAAGTCTCAAGGACCGGAGAAATTGGAAGACGACCGCAAGGATGTAGAGACCACCATGGAGATGAACAAACGGCTGAGGAAACAGCTCCAGGATGCCGAGAGAAAGGTCAAAGTCATGGAGACGGAGAACAGGCAGCTGACGAAGAACTTGGCCAGCAGTGAAAGGGTCCGGCGAACAGCGGAGGCCGAGAGGGACGAATTGCACGAGACTGTGCTGAGCCTGGAGAGACAGAACAAGGGGCTTAAGACTAAGCTCCAGCAGCTGGAAGCTGGGCAGGGGCCCAGGACGAAGGACACCATCGCCAACCTGGAGTCCAAGAACAGCAACACCAAGGAGGCGGGAGCTCGAATGAAGGATAACCACCGGCCAACTCAAAGAGCAAAGTGGTCAAACAATGACCAGCCCGCCCAGAGAGTACAAAAATGCGTCGCATCCAAAGAAGCGCCCCTGTTTGAGACGTTCTGGAGCAAGGTGCAAGAGGGACAGAAGATTCGCCATGGGGTGACCACAGAAGTCCACAAGGACTTATTTGAGGTCACTAGGGACCACACACTGGCATGCAGTGTACCGGAAGATCTAGATATGTCTAGAGGAATTGCACGGGTCTTCCGATACAAATTCGGAGAACCGCAACCCTCGAGCAGCCCGCAAGGAAGAGCTCTGAGACTACCGAAGGGGCGTCAACAAGCATACTGCCTGGTTGTCCCGGATTCCAGCAACCTGGAAGAGGACTACAAGGCATTGTGGGACGGCCTTGTTGAGCTGCGTGACTACATGTTGGAGGATCAGCAGGCGCGTCTGGCAATACCGAAGATGGGTGGCGGCCGCGCTAATCGAGACTGGCGGATAATCCGGAGTATGATTGAAGCAGTGTTCTCGGGAGTCGGCATCAGCGTCATGGTGTGCTGCGAGCAAGCGCAGCCGAGAGCCAGTGGGGAGAAATCCGTGGACTGCCACTTCTTCCTGACCACAGGGTGTCGACGTGGATCAGCATGCCCCTACCTACACAGAGTCAAGACTGTTCCGGGACGAAACAGTCTAGGTGGGGGGTAGTGTTATGTAAATATAAATATTGAAATAAGTATGGGTAGTTATAGTGTTATGTAAATATAAATATTGAAATAAGTATGGATAGTTATAGTTATAAGAATTCTCTAGGCTAAGTAGGTATTTGTTATAATTATAGGAATACTGTATTACATTTGTAGGTAGGATTTTGGTTGTGTCTAGGTAGTACGTGAATCATCGAGAAGTAATAATTGCTCGAACCGTCTAGCGACTTTAGGTCTAGATCATACTACTCTAAAGAGTATAAAGGGTGGGAATGGCCTGCAGAGCGCCAGTATCATAGAGACTTACAAACACATCGAAGTCATCTGATCAGTGAACCAAAACCAAGTGGAATAATCGAGAAAGTAGTGTGAAAATAAATTTTGTAACTGTGTAAAATAAATAACTATTGAAGAAGACCTGTGTATTTTTAATTTGAAGACAATTGAACCCTAATTTTGTAACAGTACTTAAGATGAGTAACCTTAAAACTGTAAAATAAATTAAAGTGTGCAATGTGAAACAGACAGAAATAAAATTTGCGGTTTGTTCTTTTCCTTCAGCAACCGCAGCTTGTCTTTAGGGAATTCCCGGTAGCTTCTTTTATGCTTCGCACACACGACAGCTCATTCATGCCAGTTTTGCGCGTACCCATCTCTCTTTCCTTCCAGTATTGTGTTCACTTTATCAATATCACCCCTGTTTCAGGGAAGATCGGCGAGAGTTGCAGGGCTTATGTTCATTTGAGATTAAGGTTTTTGTTGTAGTTTCACATGCGGCATGTACAAGCGCGAAATTATACATGTTTCTAAATCTAAATCTAAATGTAAGCTGCAAGGATATGTATCATTTGAGATTCATATCAAATGCATTCCCACAAGCAGACACGTATGTGTCTGCTTGTGGGAAATTTCGCGCTCACACATGCCGCATGTGGACCTGCAATATATAAACCCAATTCTCAAATGGACATAAGCCCTGCAACTCTTGCCGAAACAGGGGTGACATTGGCAAAGTGAACCATTTTTTACAGTATGGGTGGTCAGCCTCATACCAACCTATAAGTCAAGGAATAAGTTTGCTTTTGAAAATATATACAGTATGAATCCCCAATTACATATCTTTGCAACTCAGATTAGATATTAGAGGTTTCCTCGACGTTGCACGTATTCCCATGTAAAGTCGCCCTTTTAGTGCTTGTTTGTCTTAAGTCCATCAGAGGTAATTTCACATGAGCAATATTTGTATGTGTAGGTACTGGACCAATGTGTCTTATGAAAACTGGAAATTGATTTAGAAAATACCAATGATTTTCCTTGCTCAGATTGTGTAGAATGTGTTTTTAAGACAATTCAGTTGTAGCTATCTAACTTCCCAAGATATATTACATTTGAAATTCATTATTAAACGCATGCCTACAAGCAGACATGAAGTGAACTTACAAAAAACCGATTAAGTGCTGATTCACTGATTTGAGAAATCTTGGATAACACCTTTTATTGGGTGTAACTTCTCATTGTAAGTGAAGTAATTACGTATATAAGACAGTGCTCATATACAACTTCTAAACTACAGGATTTTCACACTTTTTTAGTGTTTTATCTCGCAGAAAATAGGAAAAAGGTGCCTATATCTGAAAAAACCTATGTTAGCTACATCCGTCACATATCAAGATTTACCTTTAAGGTATGGACATATTATTTTTTTTCACCAGGTAGCGAAAATCAAATCCTCCCTTCAATACCCTTAGTACGAGTTGCAAAACTTGAGCAAAGTAAAGTTTACGGAATGTATTAAATAGTGATTTTCCTCAAAATTTGCCGTTTTTGTTTCTTACACTTTACGGTCTTAGCGTTAAAGAGTTACAATGATAAAGAAAATTAAGTTCAAACAAACAAAAATGGCAGATTTTGGGAAAAACCACTCTTTAATACTTTCTGTAAACTTCACTTTACTCAAGTTTCGCAACTTGTACTCAGGGTACAGATCAATCGTTTGTAAAGAATCACCGTCAGGGCTACCATAGTTGAATGTTGAATGTAGAATGCAGAGTGATGACACACAATGGCAGCGCGAATACAAAGGTTGGTACCTTTAACACTCCTCATAGCAACTGATCCTCATTCTCATAAATAATTCACTCGGGTGATTTATATGAAGCCTGCCACGCACCACGCTCCTCGTGCGCAGCACAGGAGGGCACGCAGGAAACCAACCTCTAAATTTAAATGTACGAAAAGAAAGACACACTTAAAAAATAAACCGGACTTAACTCTAAAAAGTATATTTCAAACATTTCACTCTCGATCAAAGCATTTTCCATCGTGGTCATCAAAATATTCACCAAAAAATGGTTCACTTAGCCAATGTTATCTGTGTAGCAGAGAAGAGCGAAAAGAGATAATTTGAGATTTGTTGTATTTTATTTTTATTTTGTAAGTATACATGCCCGGTCGAAAACTAAGTTGGTAGAGTGCTTGCATTCCATATCGAGAGCTCGGGTACGAATCTCACCGAGGGTGTCAGAAATGATTTCCCGTGTTTATTTCAAACCCAAAATAAATTAACGGCAATGTTTACTCATATATTGGACATAATATTGCAGTTTCCAGAGACCACCAAACGACTGAACTGCAAAGGAGGATCTCTCTAGGATGGGCGGCCTATGGCAGTCTTAAGAAGTTCTTCACCAGCAAGATCCCCCATCCCTGAAACGGAAAATGTACCACCAGTGTGTCCTGCCAGTTATGACTTACGGAGCAGAGACACTAACTCTCACCAAATTGACTATCAGGAAACTCCGTGTAGCACAACGAAAGCACGAAAGAGCTATGCTACACATAAGACTGTCAGATCGGATACGAAATACCGAAATACGTAGAAGATCGGGAGTTACTGACATAGTCAAAAGAGTGGCAAAGCAGAAGTGGTCGTGGGCAGGGCATGTTGCCAGATTGAGCGAGCAAAGATGGACGAAAAGAGTGGTAGAATGGAGACCTCGTGAAGACAAAAAAAAAACTAGAGGAAGGTCTCTTACACGATGGTCAAATGATACTAAAAGAGTTGCTGGTGACTGGATGCAGAGAGCCCAGGACAGAGACGCCTGGAGAGATATGGGGGAGGCTTATGTCCAGCAGTGGACAAGAAGTGGCTGACTAAGTAAGTAAGTAATGCTCACTTATCCTTCACAATAAATAAGTACCAGCCTCCTCGAGAGCTGGGAAATCCCAACTTCAACTGAAGCCGTACCAACCGAGCTATCGACCCGACAAGAAAGAAAACTTGCAAAAATATTTATATTCGCCACTGTTGATGATACCGATTTCTCCATTTTCGTTTTCCGCCGTGATGAGCCATTGTTCCCGCAGACATTTGTAATATATTTATTTTCGCTTGCAACACTTCCTTGTACTGGCAACACGCGAGCTATTGGCGGGAAATACATAAAGGGACTCCATTTTCTCTCTCCATTGTCTGTCATTCACTTCAAGACAATGGGATTGAAAAGGGCGCGCAAAATAAACCTCGTCATTCGGCCGGATCATTGCCAAATCTGACCGCCAGACGCGCTTGTCTCTTATTCTAATCTAATCTAATCGAAGTTGCAACGATATGTTACATTGGAGATTCACATTACATGCATTTTCACAACCAGACACTTACAAGTTCGCGCTTGCACATGCCGCATGTGAACCTACAATATAAAAACCAAATCTCAAATGGATACACACCCTGCAACTCTTGCCGTTCTTCCCTGAGACAGGGGTGACAGTGGCAAAGTGAACCATTTTTACAGCTTGGGTGGTCAGCCGCATACCAACCTATAAGTCAAGGAACATACACGACAAATTACATATTCGTATTCACACTGTTAAAGATATGCAAGATGTTATTAGTTGTGTTTGGTTTGTCTGTGTTAATTTAATACATTGTCGGCCTTATTCATTAGATTGGTTGAACCCAAAACCAGAGATAAACAAGTTTATTAGAATGGGAAATCTGACTTTATGCTGGTTTAAAAATTAAAACCTTTTTTATGAATAAGGGGGAATAAGTCTATGAAATCTCTATAAATAAGTGGATACTTAGGTAGGTACCTAATAATGATTTGTATTTGTTCGAGATTAATTAAATATGAGTAAATGTTTCTGCCTAGGTATTGCATTTCTCTTCACAAATATATTATTTTTTAAAAAACTGTGTCACATTTTATGTAGGGTGTCTTGCCCGCCCCATAATTATTAAGAAATAAACTTCAGATTTTTCATATAAAATATTTAAATCTTC
Source organism: Agapetus fuscipes (assembly GCA_951799405.1). Taxonomy (NCBI): domain Eukaryota; kingdom Metazoa; phylum Arthropoda; class Insecta; order Trichoptera; family Glossosomatidae; genus Agapetus; species Agapetus fuscipes. The sequence goes on from OX637354.1 coordinate 10,967,060, forward strand.
CTGAAACATCTAATTGATTACGTATTATGTTGTTGTTGACGAAGATGTTTTTCAACAGATAATGTTTTTCGACAGATAATGCTTTTCAATGGAAGGGAGAATCCGTCGGAACAAATTGCTTTTATGAAATCTTTTAATTTTGAGATGCCCACCGGATGAAGCTGTTTTTGGAACAACACATCCTATCCACCATCTCTCTTGCATGTCATTTTTGCACGTAGCAATGTATGTGACACTTACAAAATATACCAAGATAGACCGGTCCGTAGTCCAGTGGTAACACTTCGGACTCGTGAATAGAAGATTGTGGGTTTGAATCCCGGCGGAGCACAAAAAATATAACTTTTATATTTTAATTTTTACTCTTCGCAGGGTTGAAAAACTCATAAACCTTTACCAAATACCGGTTATCAAAAGGTTCATCCAGCCTTACAGCACCTGAGTTTTGCTTGAGAATTGGCGCTTTGTAGCGACGACGACCAAGCTCGTAAAAAAGTCGATAGCTCAATTGGTAGAATGCTTGCATACCATGCCGAGAGCAAGGGTTCGATCCCAAGGTGTACTCAGCCTTCACAAGAAATGAAAATCAGCCCCCCGGGAGCTGAGAAACCCCCACTTCAACTGAAAGTGGTTGGTGTGAGGCCGGCCCCTTTACCTGTAAAAATAAAAAGGTCCTGAAGCGCCACATGCGACCCCTTCGGGGATAACGCAGGCAAGGAGTTACACTTAAGTTTACTTTTAAGAAGAAAACTCATTTAAAAAAAACAATAGTGACCAGACAAGGGCGTTCATTCAAAAGTGAAATAAAAATATCAAGCATGACTGTCTTGCTATCGTCTGTAGGGGAATATCAATGAGATGTTTTGTAGGAGGTAAAAGTAAACTTCGCCTAAAATCTTTCTCGAGATTTCGCTTAAACGAAAGTTACAATATTAAAATGGACAATCTTTCTCATCTCCTTTTCTTCTATTGCCACAAATTAATTCACATTTCATTTTAAGCAGATCGGAAGGAAATTTCTTATCAGTGGAAATATAAGCAAATATTAAGCTTAAGGCTGGTTGTTTGATCTAAAGTTCAAGCTTAAAATGCTGTTTCAAATCTCTAGATCTGTCTTTAGTCAAAATTGCAAAGATATATTATATCCATACCTTGAAGTTCCTTGGTTGGTAGCTGTAGAAAATGTTTCACTTTGCCAATGACACCCCTGTTTCAGGGAAGGTCGGCAAAAGTTGCAGGGCTTATGTTTAATTGGGGTTTGGTTTTAATTTGTGATTACGCATTCCGCATTTGAAAGCGCGAACTTACACGTGTCTGATTGTGACCATTCATTTCATATGAATTTTGAATATTTTCATATATCTTTGAATTTTTTTATTTTTATTTAAAAAAACTAGGTTTGTGGAAAGGAATGCAATCTACCAAGCTATTTTGCCTGGCCAGTTGTCTTCATGCGAAAGCAGAAACTTGTATGCATGCAACGGCATCTGTTGAACCAGGGTCGAAATTATTGTCGCGGGATTCAAACTAACGTTATCGGGTTCCAAATAACCTGACTTGATCCCCGCGGCCATAACACCGACCAGATTATAGATAAATTAACACCGAAACGGGAAATCATTTCTGACATTTCCTTGACTTATAGGTTGGTATGAGGCTGACCACCCATACTGTAAAAAATGGTTCACTTTGCCAATGTCACCCCTGTTTCAGGGAATGTCGGCAAGAGTTGCAGGGCTTATGTTCATTTGAGGTTTGGATTTTATTTGTAAGTACACAATCAGCATTTGTAAGCGCGAACTACACGTGTTTGTTTGTGGGCATACATCTGAGAGCTTTGAATGACTATATCCTTGCAACTTAGATTATAGATTATTATTATACACCCTCGGTGGGATTTGAATCCAAGCTCTCGGCATTGAATTCAAGCACTCTACCAACTGAGCTATCGATCGGACCTGTATACGTGGTCAGCCTAAAAAGTAACTACACTATTCAGGGTCTGGTGCACCAAGCTCCAATCAGACAAAAAACAAAATCAAGTGGGATTTCTCCCATAAAATCTAAAAATTGGTCGCATGTTCGTAAATTAGCTGATGTACATCTTCTTTCTTGTTTAAATTCCATCATGTTATTACCCACTTTCGAGAAATATCGAAGTCCTTACCAGAATTAACAATAAATTTGGTGTGTGAATCAAATACTGATTGGTTGCTGGTGCTACAGGCTCTTACGGGGCTATTCTTAGTCATTCTATTTCTAGTCGTCGGTTGAGCCCACGCTTTGACAAACTTATTATGCATTTGTATGAAGATCTGTCAATCCAAGATGGCCGCAAGTGAACAGCTGATTTTCTTCATACAAATATTACAAAATTCTGTAGGTAAGAATGACCGTGCTGATGAAACTTCCAGCCCAAGCACCATTAGTTTAACTTTTCAAATTGTTTTGGTGAAACATTGTGGAATTCCATTATAAATATTTGATTAAAAAAATATTAATAAATATTTTTTAGAACACTTAAATGAAAAACTTTGTTTTAATTCACTGTGAGTATTTATTTTTTGAAAAAACGTTTTCGGAGATCATTCTCCATCTTCAGTTTCTTATATACTAAACTTAAAACTAATAACAAGACATGCAATTTATGTGGGAGGGGGCGGGGCTAAAATCGAAAGGCGTTTTTTCAAAAAATAAATACTCACAGTGGATTAAAACAAAGTTTTTCATTTAAGTGTTCTAAAAATTATTTATTAATACCATTAGTTTGTCAAAGCGTGGGCTCAACCGATGACTTAAATGTCTAAGAACCCGTAAAGCGACTTAACAGTGCTTATAAACAAACAAATTACCTTTTAAACAATTTAATGACAAATTGCATCTCGTTTTGCTGTTTTGCATGCCATCTACGTACTTTTTCTAACCTATTTAGTATTGTTCGACTGTCGCGCTTTCAAAGTTCCCAACAAGATTTCAAGTTGACGCAAGTTGACGCTAAGTTGACGCAAGTTGACGCAAGTTGACGCGAGTTGACGCAGAGTTGACGCGAGTTGACGCAAGTTGACGCGGGGCGAGAACGCGAGGGAGTTGTGTCGGTACTTAGCTGGAACAATTATAATTAGGGAACATGCTATGATTTGTAGATGGCGGTAATTGAAAACTCAGTACCAAAATATCGCCACCTTAAAGGTAGACTGGTTAAGTGCTGATTACATTAGGCTGATTCACTGTTAACCGTGGATGAAGCATTGTGTTGGGTGTGACTTCTCATTAAGTGAACTATATATAAAGAAGTTCTCATGAAAAACTACAGGAGTTCCACACTTATTTAGTGCTTTCATAGAAAGTAGGAAAAGAGGTGCATTTATCTGAGAAACCCGGGGTTGTTTAAACGTCAATTATTCAGTTTTTCCTTAAGTTATCAATGATGACTCATAAGTGGTAATAATGGTTGCACAATAAATCGGTCACAGACAACCCGTCCACAGGCAACACGTACACAGACTAATCGGTCACACGACAGTTCGACCACATTTTTCGGTCTACGAAATTTGGGTCATACAATATAGGTTCACATACAGCTGCATTATAGTTTATATAGATTTCTGGTTCACTTTGCCAATGTCACCCCTGCTTCAGGGAAGGTCGGCAAGAGTTGCAGGGCTTATGTTCATTTGAGATTGGGGTTTTTATATTGTAGGTCCACATGCAGCATGTGTAAGCGCGAAATTATGCATATGTAAGCGCGAAATTATGCATGTCTGCTTGTGGGAATGCATTTAATATGAATCTCAAATGATACATATCTTTGCAGCTTAGATTAAAATTTAGTTTTAGAAGGTAATTCCTACCTGTTGTGTTATTAGTCTATGAAAAACATGGCGACCAGGATGTGAACGCTCCAGCACCCATAGACCACGGCAACAGATACCGGAAAACATCTCTCCAGCATCATCAGCCGGCCGTGGAAGCCTAAAACTCTTATTCAACAAACAAGAGTGTTGCCTTATCTAATTATATTAGCAACAATTTAAGCAGCGACCACACTGAAAATTAAAAGAAAATCATAACAGATGTTTTTGTTTTTATCTTGTATGGCAGCCATGTTGAATTTACACGTAGGCTCCATGCCGGTCGGTCCATCAAATCTGTGGTTGTTGATTGCTCAGATCCAAAAATTAGCGTCTCTACGATCAGTAGTTTTGGCTGGGGCATACATACATACGGGCGAACGGACGGACAGATTCGAAAAATTAGGTGTTTTTTTGCATGTCCTGGTGCAGGACAAATTGACTTAGTCAATTCCGTCGAAACCTCATTTTCGTTTTCGCCAACGAATTCAATACATTATAACAGTACCCTTAGTACAAGTTGTAAAACTTGAGTAAAGTAAAGTTTACAGAAAGTTTTAAGGAGTGATTTTCCCCAAAATCTGCCGTTTTTGTTTGTTTGAACTTGATTTTCTTCATCACTGTAACTCTTTTGCTAAGACAATAAAGTGTAAGAAACAAAAACGGCAGATTTTGGGAAAAAATCCCTTTTTAATACTTTCCGTAAACTTTACTTTACTTAAGTTTTGCAACTCGTACTAAGTGTACAGTTCCTACGGACGTAAAAATCAGGCGAAAAAATCAACACGTTTCGTCCGGTCCGTAGTCTAGTGTTTAAAACTTCTGACTCTCAAATGGAACGTTGTGGGTTCAAATCCCGGCGGAGCACCAAAACTATACCATTCAAATTTTCAAATTTGCTTTTCCCTGGGTTCAAAAATTCATAATCATTTACCAAAGCCCGGTAAATACTGCCAGCTTAACAGCAACTGGGTCATGGTTGATAATAATTGTCACTTTGTACCGACGACCAAGTTCGTAAACAACAGCTCTGCGGCACTACAACAAGTTTTATAGACCCGTAGAGTTTCTGAAATCTAGGGAGTCTCCCACACAGTATTTCTAAAAAAAATCACGTTGTTAATAAGATTCAAAAGTACAATGTATCATTTATCGCCTTGGCTTGACTTATAGGTTGGTATGAGGCTGACCACCCATACTGTAAAAAAATGGTTCACTTTGCCAATGTCACCCCTGTGTCAGGGAAGGTCTGCAAAAGTTGTAGGGCTAATGTTCATTTGAGGTTTGGATTTTATTTGTAAGTACCTACACGTTCAGCATTTGTATCGCGAACTACACGTGTTTGTTTGTGGGCAAATGTAACTTAGATTATAGATTATAGCTTGCATCTCTGGAGTGCTTGCCCATGGGAGGCGGTAAGGAGAATAGGTTTAGTTTTTGTCTATGTTACGCCCCATTTTGTCTATTGAAGGGGCGGTAATGTAGCTCCCTGTTGGGGCAAACGTCCCGACGCCCCTTTTTCCCCTTCCGGGGTAAACAATTATAAAGTGACGAGTGTTTCACAAACAACTCTCGACTAGCTCTCCAACCAGGGATACAGATAACCAGATATTTCGTTTCAACTCACCTAAATCGTTAACAGTAAAATGCATGAAACCAAAACAGCGCCTCTAGCGGGCGTTACAGTTTTCGTAAAAAATTATGGTGGAGTTTAGGCGTATTGATTTACACTCGGGAAACAGGAAACTGGGAATGACGTCACGCCTGGTTGAGGATCGCACTTGTCTCGTCCACACTAAACAGTTCACTGATGGGCAACCTTTTCATTTATAACGCCCATTTTTGTCACCGTTTTCTTAAAAATCAGTTGCGACGTTATATGTTAATTAATATATGAGCCGTATAACTGCAAACGCAGTCATCTCCAAATTTTATGATTTTTGAGATAATTATTGAATTTGATTCTGCGTAGTGTAACAAAATCATTTGCTGTGTGCAATGTGATGAAAACCTCACTTAATCCTTCGTAATTGTAATTGAAAAAGTATGATTTCGTGCAAACGCCGTCATCTCCAACTGGTTAGCTGGCGTTCAAAACACAAGTTTATTTAAGGAGTTGACGGCGTTTGCATTTATACGACTCTTATATCCAGTCGATAGATTAGTTGGTAAGTGCTTGCATTCCATGCCGACAGCTCGGGTTTGAATCCCATCTAGGTGTCAGAAAAGATTTCCCGTTTTGGTTTTTATTTCAAGCCCAAAAGAAAAATACCAGGAAGGCTAACTCAGCCTACACAATAAATGAATACCTTTGGGAATTGGGAAACCTTTACTTTAACTAAAGTGGTTGGCGAAAGGACGACCCCCTTACCTCTAAAATAAAAATGTTTCACCGACTCCTTTGGGGAAAATGCGGCAAGAAGAAGAAATTACACTATATGTGTTGCTTAATTGCGTAGTTGCGTTTCTTTCAACGCACGAAGTCGCCTTTGAAGATTTTTGTTTCCATAACATTGCTAAGAAATAAATCAAACAGTTTTATTCGCAAAACATCTAATCCATAGCTGATCTTTTATTCATCGTTTTTTATTTGTATTGTAAATTCATTTAGTTGACAGATAAGCCATGGATTTCTTGTGTGTGAATAGCTCTGTAGGACGCCCTTTATTGGTAGGCAGGCAAAGGTTGACGAGCACTTTGCTACAGTAGTTATAATATGATATCATTCCTTGTTTGTATGTAGTTTAAGTCTGTATTGTGACGCATCCTCTAATTGCGCGTTAGTAGGCTTGTTTAAGGATTGCCTACATTCTACAGCTACACATAGTTTCATATGAAGGTACTAGTGTAATTATTTGGGTTGCTACAGATTGCTTGGTAGTAGTTCTCAAGGCAAGTCGCTTTGATGATCCACCTTGAGAATGCTTTCTGTTCGTGAAAGAGAAACGTTGGCAGATAACAAAGCTGCAAATAGATTATAGTCTTACACGATTTTTTTTTTTTTTAAGTATTAGTTTTATCAGTATTACTTTGAAGTACATCCTTACTTTGGCTATTATTATTTTAAGACGAAGAATATTAATGTATTTCTTTCCTTTATGTATCTTATCATGTTTTTCTTAGCTTTCACTGTGGCTTCATAACAATCTTATTTGGAGAGAATTGTATAATCCCATTGCTAAATATTTTCTTTATACAATTGTTTGTTCAACCTTCATATTAGATATTTACTTACATACCTTTCTTAACAAAATATATGATGTTTTCATCACACGGTTCCTTGACTTATAATTGCTGATAACTCACGCTGTACAAAATGGTTCACTTTGCTATTGTTACCCCTGTTTCAGAAAAGGACGACAAAAGTTGTAGGGTTATTTTTTATTTTTTTTTATATTCCTCTTTAAAAGTACAGATAGTACACATACATATTTTCAGAAAAACTTAAAAGAGAAACCCACATAGAATAGAATGTCAAATCTCAATTAATAAATATCAGCCTTGCAACTATTGCCGACCTTCCGTGAAACAGGAGTGACATTGGCATAGTGAACCATTTTTCACAGTATGGGTGGTCAGTTTCATATCAACCTCAAAGTCAAAAAAATTTATGATTTTTTTATAATTATTGATTAATTTAAGAAAGCTTTGCCAATATCCCCCCTGTTTCATAAACGTCGCGTCGGTTGTAAAGCTTATGTTCAACTTAGATTATAGATTAATTTAAGACAAATATGTCTATGTGTGAACAAAACAAGAAGAAATTATTGTTAAACAATGGTATTTTGTTTTACTAAAGAAAATTCGTAAAAATGTGAGCTTTGTACATATTCTGGTTTGTATTTTGTGAGTAGATGTTGGAAGACTGATTGATTAAAAAGTAAACTTGGCCTTCATTCGTCAACCATAATTTATTTTCGATGAAATAATGCTTCCCCCCAGTGCTTGTTTTGCTTATCTACCATTTTAATCAAAGATGACCTTTCAAGGAAATTGTCTTCAGAATCACATTCTACACAATCTGAGCTAAAAAAACACGAAAGTGTGCTTACACAATTTATTCGATACTCGTGGTTCCAAGATGGAAATAACAATATCATATTTAAAAAATATATCACAAGAAATACACATTAATACTGAAATTAATTGTAGAAAATATTTATGGTTGTGAAAGTACTTTTAAGGCTGCATTCCTTGCGTATTAAAGTGTACTCGGATGTCTACGTTAAACTACAATCAGTCATTTGAATAATAAGTAATTAACCATTTTGTTGTCATTTAACCCCAGCGAAATTGTATAAACTTTCAATTATTTCGTAGATTCAACCAATTTAATAGGCGCATTATCTTATTTTGCATTAAAATGACGTGCTTGCAACATGCAATAAGTGTGTTTTGGATTTAACCTCCAAAAGATTTGGCAGATACAAAAACCTTTGTATGGGTGAGAGACTAGCGCCTCTGGCAGTCAGATTTGGAAGGAATCCGGCCAAATGACGAGGTTTATTTTCGCACCCTTTTAAATGTTCCAACCTCTCTTCTTTTTTCTCAGTCTACTATTGGACGTAGGCCTCCTCCAATCCTCTCCATCCCTATCTATTCACTGCTGTGTTCAGCCATACTCTGCCTGCAGTTCTCTTGGTGTCGTCCAGCCACCTCAGTTGAAGTCTCCCTACTACCGCTTCTACATTCTGGGTTGCCACCTGTCCTGGTCTTGCTTTTAAGCAGGCCACACACTGTGTGACATCAGTGACACCAGTGCGTCTACGGATCTCCTGGTTCGGAACCCTGTCTCTGAGGCTAATTCCCAGCATGCTCTTTTCAATAGCTTTTTAGCACGTCTTCAGTCTGTTGGCGTTTTACTGACTTAACCCCTTTCGAGGCTATTCTTAGACACTTTAGTCGTCGGTTGAGCCCACGCTTTGACAAACTAATGATGCATTTGTATGAAGACCTGTCAATGCAAGATGGCCGGAAGTGAACAGCTGATTTGTCTTCTTACAAATATTACCAAAGTGGGTAAGTAAGAATGACCGTAATGATGAAACTTCCAGCCCAGGCATCATTAGTTTGTCAAAGCGTGGGCTCAACCGACGACTAAAATGTCTAAAAATAGCCCTGATTGTTTCTAAGCCATAGGTGGATACTGGAAGCACATGATTCAAACACCCTGCGTTTCAGGTTAGCAGTTCCAACCTCATTGTGATATTATGGTAACAGATTTAGGATGGCGGAAGGGGCAAATCGGCTAAAAGGCGAGTGTGGGAGATTTAGTGACGTGGGGCGGCGTTTCGTTTTATTACGTCCTCCAGAACCAACAATAAATGCGTCCTCCTATGTTATTTTTGTCACATCCTCTGCACCGCATGGCCGCCACTGCCTCGGCGCCTATTGCCAACGGGCAACACGTATTCCCCATGACGTGATATTTTTTATTTTCATTTTTATCTTACCCTTATTTTTAATTGTATGCAGTTAATATACCCATTGAGTTTCTTTGCACAAGCTTCTTTTTAGGGTTCTGTTATTGTTATTTTCTAGTATTTGTGATATTGTTACATTTCTTCCGAGGGTCCTTAATTAAAACACAAGTTCAACACAAGTTAGCCATACAGTTTATTTACACAGACTTTCTTACAATATATTTATTTTAACAGACTTATTTTAACAGATTTATTTTAACACGTTTTTTTATTTTGTACAGATTACAGTTATTTTACACAATATTGGTTGCCCTAGTAACTAGCTGTTCCACTGTGTGAGTGCTTTGAAAGACTGCTCGCTCCAGCCGATTGTCACCCTTCTTATAGCGGAACCTAGGGGCCATTCCAGCAGGCCCTAGAAAGTTCCACCACCACACTTGTATAGACGATTCTGGACATATTTATTTCTTGAAGAGACCATCTTCTACCCACATACACATCTTACAACTACAATCGTCTGGGCCAGAATATTCTCTCAAAACACACGCACACAAATAAGCATCTACCAGTGTATTCCGTTACAATATATTTAATAACAGCCAAGACTGTGTGTCATGATAAAAGACATCCTAGATGGACAGGCACCAGAATACCTCAGAGAACTGTGTCAGATGCAACAAGCCACCAGCTCCAGGACTCTAAGGTCAGGTAATGTAGGCTCCACAATTACGCTGAGCTTGCCCCTCAGGACAACCTCAACCAACTTTGGTAATCGTGCTTTTTCGGTTTCGGGCCCAATGCCTTGGAAAGAGTTGCCGGTTGAGGTGAGGAAAGAACAGGACAGGGCAAGCTTCAGGAGGAAGCTGAAGACGCACCTGTTTGAAAGGTCATACCCGGAATAAAGGGCCCTTGTGACTAAATTTTAGTGAAAACGGCGCTTCAGCTTCCAAAATATATTTGGTTGATTTTTTTCTGAAGCGCCGCAGTGAGCTTGGGCTCACAAAGGTACCTACTGCGAATCCATAGTTTTTTTTTTTTAATCCTGTGCCGGAGACTCGCTAGATTTCAGAGACTTTAGGGGTCTATGACACTTGCTGAGTGACGCAGAGGTGGTGTTTACGAGCTTGGTCGTCGCTACGAAGCGCCAATACTCAAGCAAGATCAAGTTATGTAAGGCTGGAGAGACCTCTTAAGTGATCGGTCTTTGGTTAAGGTTGTATGAATTTTTCAACCCAGCGAAGAGCATATTTTGGAAATACAAATGGTACATTTTTTGTGCTCCGCTGGGATCCAAATCCACAACCCTTCATTTACGAGTCTGAAGTGTTGCCACTGGACTAAAGACCGGTCAAAGAAATGTCAACGACACGCGGTGTTCCCAAGCGGTCACCCATCCAAGTACTATCCGCGCCCAATATTGCTTAACGGACGAGACCGGTGCTTTCAACATGGTATGGTCGTCGATCAGTGTGAAAGTGTGTAACAATAAAATACATACAGGCATTGCCGAGGCCACGGATATTTTTACATACGGCATTATTCAAAACGCCATATTGGTCTCGTGTTACATTGTGGCTCCTCTGCATCAAGTCTCCTGGGGCAGGGACCGGGATCTCCATGGTGCTCATCGTCTCTAGCAGGCGCCAAGTATTGTTATTTAGCGCGGCAACATTTCACTACGGTACTGTGGGTAGCACGCTTCAGGGGCAGGCCGCAACGGTTCCATGGTAGAACGACGCAGTGACAATACGACATATGATATTATAACGATACATGACAGAACATCACATGAAAGAACGATACATCACAGAACGACATATACCATAACGTCACATGATAGAACGACACAGTGAAAACACGACGCATGACGTAATGACACATGGCATAACGACACATGATAAAACGACACATGTCATAATCACACATGACAGATCGTATACCTTAAAAAGAAAATGCATATGCATGCACACACACAGACACGTGTAAGTTCGCGCTTAAAAAATGCTGAATGTGTACTTAGAAATGACATAACGACACATGACAAAACATCAAAAGACAAAATATCACATACCTAAAACAAAACATACCATAGACGGCACATGAAAAAACATCTTCTTCTTCTTCTTCTTCCTTAGCCATCTCTCCACTGCTGGATATAGGCCTCTTCCATGTTTCTCCACTCCTTTCTATCCTGTGCCCTCTGAATCCATTTCCGCCCCGCGACTGGAACAATGTCATCTGACCATCTTTTTTGTGGTCTGCCGACGCTTCTTTTATCTTCCCATGGTCGCCACTTGAGGATTTTCGTTGCCCATCGGTTGTCATCTCGTCTTGCCATATGGCCTGCCCATTGCCATTTTAGTTTTGCAATACGATCCATGATGTCTGTGACTTTTGTTAGGTGTCTGATGTCTTCGTTTCTTTTTCTATCTTTAAGACTTATTCCCAACATCCGTCTTTCCATGGATCGTTGTGAGCACTTTAATTTATGGACGCTCACTGCGGTTAGCGAGATGGTTTCTAGGCCATATGTTGTCACAGGGAGGATGCAAGTCTCGTAGATCTTTCTCTTTAGGTTCATTGGGATGTCTTTATTTTCGAGTATGTGCTTTAATTTTCCAAAAGCTGCCCAGCCCAATCCTATTCGTCTGGGTATCTCTGCAGTTTGGTTTTCCTTTCCCATTTTGATCTTGTGTCCAAGGTAGATATATTCATTTACAGCCTCTATGTGTTTGTTGTTGATGTTTAGGCTTTCGTTTGTTGGGCTCATAATTTTTGTTTTACTGATGTTCATTTCAAGACCAATTTTCAGAGAGGTTTCATGCAGTTCTTTGATCATACTCTTCAGCTCTTCGATGTCTTTGCTTATAAGCACTATGTCGTCGGCAAAACGGAGGTGGTTCAGGTAAGCTCCATCAATTTTGATCCCTTTGTTGTCCCAATTCATCATTTTAAAAATATTCTCCAGGGCCAGCGTAAACAATTTAGGAGATATAGTGTCCCCTTGTCGAACTCCTCGCTTAATGTTTATTTTATCAGTTCTTGTTTCGTCGTCTAGTTTAATATCCATTGTGGCATGATCATTTATAAATTTAATGAGCCTTGAATATCTGGAGTCGATTCTTGCGTCGTTTAGAGCCTGTATGATAGCCCATGGTTCTACAGAATCGAAAGCTTTTTTGTAGTCCACAAAAGCCAGATGAATTGGGATTTTATATTCAGTTGTCTTCTCAATCAGTAAACGGACAGTCTGGATGTGATCAGTTGTTCCAAAACCCTTTCTAAACCCTGCTTGTTCAACCGGTTGGTACATGTCAAGTTTTTGTGTTAAACGATTTGTTAAGATCTTTGTAAGCAATTTATACAGGTGGGACAGTAAGCTTATTGGTCGATAATTCTCCAAATCTTCCGGATCTCCTTTTTTGAATAATAGTACCACTTCAGCATTTTGCCAGTTTTCTGGTATGGCTTCTAATTCAATGCATTTATTTAGAAGTATTTTCACGGCTTCATTTAATTTTTTGCAGCCCATTGTGAGGGTTTTTCCTCTGTCCTGCTGATTGACACAATTAATAATGTAACAGCCACTTTAATATGTTTACTTTTATTCCTTTCACAATGTATACACAATAAACCACAGCACAATAATATTAATTATTCTTAATTACACATGCTTGTGGCTCTCACGCCAGGCAAGCTTCTTTCCTCTTTCTGCATTCTTTTGTTTTCCTTTTTCCATTCAAATTCAAATCTCATGTTCCATTCCACCAAACAAACAAATTGTTATTAATCAATTCATTAAAATAACTTTTTTTTTTTAAATACTTAATTCAACAATTCAAAATAATCAAATAACAATACTAATAAACATTCACCAGTTAATTAATCAATTCATTAAAATAACTTTTTTTTTTTTAAACATGTATCACATCTTTCCCAATATTTAAATTTATTTCAAATTTATTTTTCATTAATAAATTTATCAGTCCATCAAATTTTTTAAAAACTTTACCTTCATATGTAATACTTTGTTTAATTTATGTTTCATACCTTCATTCATGCAATGTTTCATAATTCATTCTTTCACTGATCACTTTTATATCAACTTTCACCGTATCATGCATCACCTCAAATTTTTCATACACATGAAAATATGTTTTTTTTTTTTTTTTTTTTTTTTAATCTAATTTGATTATGTCCTTGATGTGATATTTATTTATAACATTTGTGTCTATATCTTTTAATACATAGACTATCTTGCTAACTTTCTTTTCTATTCTGGCTTTGACAAATTTTGGAGCCAACTTTGTACAGAAGTATTTCCCTGCATTTGATTGTATGAAATTTTTACGCCATACAATATCCCCTTGATCATAGACACGATTTGATCTACCTTTATTATAATAATTTGCATTTTTATTATATGCATCCCATAAATTTTCTGTTACAATTTTGTATAATGTGTTTAATTCCTTCATTTTATCTTTATGCATATCCCTATATTTATCTAATTCTTCCTTTGATTCTATTTCATCATTTACTATTTCACCATGAATTTCACCATTTAGTACAATCTCCCTACCTCTTGCTAATACATTAGGTGTGTATCCTGTTGCTAAATTGACTGTATTATTTATTATGCTTTGTACTGAATCTAAAAAAGTATCCCATTTTCTTTGTTCATTTTCAACAAAAATAGCTAATGTGTATCCTATTGTTCTATTATAGTCTCTACATTATTGCACATGGGAGTATATAAAGTTGTATAAAATATTTTCTGTACTCCATATGAGTACATAAAATCTTTAAATGCATTAGACTTTAAATTCTTTCCATTATCTGTTATTATCGTTTGCGGTACTCCTTCTGTTAAAAATATTTTATTTTCTATTAATTTTACTATTTCTTCTGTAGTAGCTCTTCTTAAAGGAAATAACCAACAATATTTGGTAAAAACATCTATTATTGATAATATATGTATATAGCCCGTACTTGTTTTTGGTAATGGTCCTATCAAATCAATACTCAGCATTTTTAACGGTCTATCCACTCTTTTTCTATTTTCCATTTTTCCTGCTGGAGGTAAATTATTCGGCTTATACATTTTACATTTTTGACATTTATTTATAAAACTTTTTATATCTTTAACAAAACAATCTTTTTGTACATGTCCTGTACGCTTACATGAGTAACAGATTACTGTGTGTTTTTTAAAATTTCCATTTTTTATAAAACAATTTCTTTCCACATGTCCTCTTTTATTACAAAAGTAGCATACTATATTATTTGTGAAACTTCTACATTTATTCTGTATGTAATCTAATTTTCTATTTTTAGTCCAACAATCTATTTCATCATGTCCTAATTTATTACAAAAATTGCATTTTTGCATTACATTTTTCTCTTCTGTGTCATTCATTACATTTAAATTCTTACATTCATTAAATTTGAAAAATGATTCAAACTTGCTACATATTGTAGATAATTCCATTCCTCTGTATTTTTAATTTCAGATGTTGTCAGTAAAGTTGCATATTTTTCTGACAATCCATGAATTATTATGTCCATAAGTTCTTTATCATGCATTCTTTTATTTAATAAATTATTTTTTGATTTTACCTTTAAAATATAAACAGATGCATTATCATGACCTTGTACCATATTTAAAATTTCTAACTTAAGATTCCTTTGAAAGTCATATTTTTCAAATTGTTGTAAGAATTTGGTTTTAAAAATTTTCCAATCAAATTCACAATTAATTGCTCTGTACCAAGTTAACGGAAAATCTGTTAAAAATATAGGCATACACTCTACCAAATAATCTAATTTTAATTTGTAGACTTTGGCTAATTCTTCTAACCTTATTATAAATTCATTTGGTTCACTTTCACCATTAAAAGATATTTTTAATATGAGAGGATCAAAATTTATGGACTCCATTGTGTTACTTTCTAAATCCTTTTTATTATTTATTTTTTTAGATTTCGTCATTTGCTGTATATTTTCAATTTATGCAATTAAAAAAAATCATTTCATTGAAAAAAAATTTTTCATACAAATTAAATATAACACCATCTATATATATATATCTAAACTGATTTGAAACAAACTGGTTCATGTCCAATCTTTTTTCTTCTGGGACGTTCGATTTTTAAATCTTCATTTCTTCTGAACGTAGTGTAGGTAATTTGAATTCTCTCACCTTCAATATTTTCAAAACCGCCTTTGAAATCTTGCAATTTCTTGTTATAAATTGTATAAGTTGAGTTTTTTAAAACATTTTAAACGTGTTGATGCTTTCACAACCATAAATCTGTCCAATTTTAATTATTTCATATATTGTATTGTTTTCAATGTCATTTGTTGAAATCGACTGTCATTTGTTTTTGTTTGTGAAAAATTTTCTTCATAGGAATTTCATTTACAGATTTTTTCTTTTACGTTGGGCGCCAAAATGTGAGGGTTTTTCCTCTGTCCTGCTGATTGACACAATTAATAATGTAACAGCCACTTTAATATGTTTACTTTTATTCCTTTCACAATGTATACACAATAAACCACAGCACAATAATATTAATTATTCTTAATTACACATGCTTGTGGCTCTCACGCCAGGCAAGCTTCTTTCCTCTTTCTGCATTCTTTTGTTTTCCTTTTTCCATTCAAATTCAAATCTCATGTTCCATTCCACCAAACAAACAAATTCATCTCGTTACACCATCTTTAAAATATCATTTGTAATTTTGTCTTCTCCTGGAGCTTTATTTTTCTTCATGTATTTTAGAGCATTTTCCATCTCCTCGTGAGTTATTTCTGGTACATCTTCTGATCCCACGTTAAGTATTACGGTATTTTGTGATTGGTTTATATTTTGTGTTTTAGATGTATATAGGTCAGTGTAGAATTCATGAATCGCTCCAGTGATCTCGGCCTTATCGTTTAATGTCCTGCCATTTTTGTCTTTCACTTTAGTAATATTTTTCTTTCCTTCCGCGTTATTTCTCCTTAAAACCTTCATATTTTTGTTTGACTCTATTGTCTTTGTAATAAGCTCGTTATTAAATTTTCGTAGATCCTTTCTCACCTCTCTTTTCGAAAAAACTTTTCGAAAAAACATCACAAAACAGAAAATACCATAACGGCATGACAAAAAAGTTGCACATGAGAGACATGATAAAATGGAACTCATTCATATAATATTATATACACAAAAATAAACGCCCCCAATTATCATTATTGGATTTAAAAAACCTAAGTAACCTGCACATAAAGAGCAACTTACTACCGCGTTATCGACGAAGGAGTTGCATAATATGGCGTGTGGAGCAAAACAAATATTTGTGTTGTTTGCTTATGTTTTGACATTGTGATGTACTTTCCTCTGTTATTTTGTCATAGTGTTGTTCTGTCATGTATCGTTATATCATGTGTCGTTTTGTCACTGTGCCGCTCTAACGTGTCACCTCGTTGCTCGTTCAGCATAAGCCCCGGTCTACACTCTGCTCTCAACTCTCAAAGGGAATTTATTTCTACGCTTTTAAAGTAAAATCCAAAGTTTATCTCAAAGGTTATTTTTGGAATTTCAGACTATTTTACATAATATAATTAGTATTTTAAATAGCATGAAATATTTGATATAGAAGTCAAAACCGGCATCCGTCAAGGTACTAACCTTGCTCCGTTTTCGTTAAATATATTCATTACTGGAATAAAGGAAGAAGCTAATTTCGGAATTGAATTTCGCTTTGCATATTACAATTACTTTACTGACTATAATCTAAGTTGCATAGATATATTACATTTAAGATTAATATTAAATGAATTCCCATAAACTGACACGTATAACTTTGCACTTACACATGCTGCATGGGGACCTACAATATAAAAACTCAAAGGAACATACACCCTGCAACTCTTACCAACCTTCCCTGAAACAAGTTTGACATTGGCAAAGTGAACCATTTTGTTTACAGTATGGGTGGTCAGCCTCATACCAACCTATAAGTCAAGGAACTTACGAGAAGTTTTGTACCAGCTTTAAAAGTGGCATCTAGTATCCGTCAATGTGGCTTAGGTACCAAGGACCGTTCCATTCAGCTTTACAGCAATTAAAAGTTGCCTGCAAAATTGGCGCTGAAAAGCGACAAGCAAGCGTGCAGAACCCGCTCGCTTTAGGTGTGATTCACACAAAAACGGCTCTTAGGGCCTGTTGCACCAACCTTCAATCAATATTTGTTTGACACATCAAATTTGATTGCTTAATTCTTGTGAGAACCTCGGTTATATATTTCTCGAAAGTGGATAATTATATCATGGACTTTGAACAGGAAATATGATGTACATCAGCTGATTTACGTAATGAAACCAAATTTTTGATTTGATGCGAGAAATCACACTCCATTTTGACTTTTGTCTGGTTGGAGTTTGGTGCAACAGGCCCTTAACAAATAAATCATCCTTAAATCATAAATAAATCATCTGGTTTATGTACTTAGCGCTTCCGGTTAAAACAGAAATGAGGGAGTTTATTTTATTCTTCTTCTTCTTACACAGCCACCTCCACCCACTATGTACTGGGCATAGGCCTCCCCCATATCTCTCCATCCATCTCTGTCTTGCTCTTTCTGAATCCAGTCTCCAGCAAGCCTTCTTATTTCATCAGACCATCTCGTGGGAGGTCTCCCTTTGCTTCTCTTATCTTCACGAGGTCTCCACTCACCAATCTCTTCATACATCTTTGGTCGGTGGTTCTAGTAACATGTCCCGCAAAGGACTATTTTAGCTTTGCCACTCTCTCTACGACATCGGTTACATTTGATTAAATCGATTGAAAATAAATCATGTAAGTAGGTAGCCATGCTTTACCATATTAAAAGTTTACGAGCTAAGAGTGTACCTTGTATGGTCTTCTTTCTTTGTAAAAGGATATTTACTCAGTAAGCCCCGCGAATAGTACTGACTTACATGAGGTTCTAAAGGCAACGAAGCCAAACACACAACACCGGTAACAAAAGTTAACGTCGAAGGAGACGAGGAAAATCTACACCTACGTTTTAAATGGCTGAAGCTGTGGAGAAAGGAATACAAGGCTGGATGGAGGGAAAGAGCTTGGACTGGTCCGTAGTCTAGTGGTAACGCTTCAGATTTGTAAAGGGAAATTCCGGCGACACAAAAAAAAAAACATTTCTAATTTCAAATATGCTCTTTTCTGGGTTGAAAAATTCCCAGCTTCCGAGGAGGCTGGTTTTAATGTCTTGTGGAGTATTTTGTATTTGAAATAAACACCGAAACGGAAAATCATTTCTGATACTCTCGGTGGGGATCGAACCCTTGCTCTCAGTATGGAATGCAAGCATTCTACTAAGAGAGCTATTGACCGGACTTTTTGCGAGTTTGGTCGTTGCTACAAAGCACCAATTCTCAAGCAAGACCCTATTACTGTAAGGCTGGATGGACCTTTGGTGACCGATCTTTGGTAAAGGTACCTATATGGATTTTTCACCCAGCGAAGGGCATAGTTCAAAATATAAATGGTATTTTCTTGTGTTCTTCCGGGGTTCTAACCTATGATTGACCCAGCGCTAACCACTAGACTAGGGACCGGTCATGAAGAAGGTGCATTATTAGTTGCTTTTTGAGTTTCTGTGCGGAAAACCTCTCACATAGGCTTTTAACAAGAAATGTGTGACATAAGGTGTATGACGACAAAATGTTCATTGACAGAATGTCCCCCGACATAATGTCCACCGACATAATGTCCACCGACACAATGTCCACGCGACAAAATGTCTAACGACAAAATGTCTAACGACAAAATGTCCACGCAACAAAAAGTGCCCCGACACAATGCCCACCGATATAATTTCTACGCGACAAAAAGACCACCAACAAAATGTCCATCGAAAAAAAGTCCACCGACAAAATGTCCACCAACATTATGTCCACCGAAATCTTAGTAATCTAAGTTTTAAAAATATGTAACATTGGGGATTCACATTATAATATACATCTTCACAATCTAATCTAATCTATCGCGCAAATGAACATAAGCCCTGCAACTCTTGCCAACCTTCCCTGAAACAGGGGTGACATTGGCAAAGTGAACCAATTATTTACAGTATGGGTGGTCAGCCTCATACCAACCTATACGTCAAGGAATGCGAACAATTTACAAAATCATATTTAAAAAAAAAAATCAGTACATTTTGTCGCGGGGGCATTTAATCGTGGTACCGACAGCAGGTACTAGTATTTTTAGTTCAGGAGTATTTAGAGTTCCCGCCCTGGTCTCCATGCACTTCGCATGCAGCGCCAGCGCCCCTGAGTGGCCCCTTGCTCCCTGCCCCCCCTCGCGCCACTCCTGTTAGGGACTACAACAATCTGCAAGTTGCCACCCCTGGCAAGTGGGCTTGTTTTGTTCCACTTGCACCAGATGCTGACAACGTTGCCCTCAATTTTGGTGTACGTCTATTTTTTTCCTTTTTAATTTAATTTATTTAATTTTATCAACGGACATGATTTCCATTTACACAATGTATAAAAAAGTAATGCACTATGCTTCAAATAGAACTAAAATTGAAAGTAAGTATTACATTACATCGTTAACGACGATACCATGTTGCAAGCACTGCACCGGTTCTCCGTAGATCACCGAAGATAAGCAACATTGGACACGGATGCTACTTGGATTGGTGACCGCTCAGGTACACCGCGTGTAGTTGGCATTTCTTGGACCGGTCCGCAGTCCAGTGGCAACACTTCGGACTCGTAAATGGAAGGTTGTGGATTCGAATCCCGGCGGAGCACAAAAAATATACCATTTATATTTCCAAATGTGCTCTTCGCTGGGTTGAAAAATTCATAAACCTTTACCAAAGACCGGCCATTGAAAGGTCCATCCAACCTTACAACAATTGGGTCTTGCTTGAGAATTGTCACTTTCTACAGCGACGACCAAGCTCGCAGAGGGCTCTTGAGGTGTGATACACACAAAAACAGCGCTCACCAAATAAATTATCCTAATATTATTATTATTATTACATAGCAGTCAAATTAAAGTACCTGTACACTTTCTTCAACAAAAAAAAGCTCAATGCCATCAATGCGTGAATAGGAATGAAATTCACCGACAAAGCGTCCACTTAGTGCTTGTTTGTCCTTTATCCATCAGAGGTAATTTCACATTAGCAATGTTTGTATATCGACGGTTAAAGGGAAAGCGACATTTTGGTCAAAAATGAGTTATGAATGCTATCCTAATAAAAAAATCCACTCTTTCTAATGCGCTAACTCCCATTTCTCTACGATGATTTTTTTGTTGTTTATGCTCAAGCAATTAACTACGTTTTCAAAGTATGGTTTTGGTGTAACCGACAAGATTTTGGCCTAAAGACGCTTGTGAATTAAAAAAAATCGTTAGACATAGTAAAATCACATTAATAGGAATGTCAATAAATGCCTTTATTTTTTTTAATTTCAGAGCTGTTTATATTTTAACGACATGATAAAAAATAAAAAGTTATGGCATTTTTCTGCAATCTCAAACTTTAAACTGCTCTCCTGAACAATTTTGCTTATGTCGATATGTACTGGACCAATGTGTCTTATGAAAACTGGAAATTGATTTTATAAATAATCAACACTATCTAATCTAATCTAATCTAAGCTGCAAAGATATATATCATTTAAGATTTATATTAAATGCATTCCCACAAGCAGACATGTATAATTTCGCGCTAACACATGCCGCATGTGGACCTACAATATAAAAACCCAATCTCAAATGAACATAAGCCTTGCAACTCTTGCCGTCCTTCCCTGAAACAGGGGTGACATTGGCAAAGTGAACCAATTTTTACAGTATGGGTGGTCAGCCACATAACAACCTCTAAGTCAAGGAACATACATGACAAATTACATTTTTAAAATCAATAAATTATAATATATACATGGACATAAAAAACTAAATCATAAAACCAATTTTACTTTAACAAACCCTAGCCGCCAACATCACAGATCAACCGCCATTTCTTTCTATCCTTACATACTTCTTTCATTTCCTCCAGAGTCATAACCTTCTTTATACAAGCTCTTCTTTTATTATGACTCTGGATATTCCATTCATTCGCAATTTCGGATATTTGGTCCATCCATACCTTTCTCGGTCTTCCTCTACCACGACATCCATCTATTCTACCAACATATACTTTCTTCGTCAGTCTTTCCTCATTCATTCTCTCCATATGCCCAAACCATCTTAACAAACTTCTTTTAATCTTCACTTTCACACTTTCTCTTGCACCACATTCTTCTCTTACAAAATCATTCCTCACCCTGTCACTCCGTTTTTTCCCAATCATACTTCTTAGAAAGTCCATTTCAACAGTATGGACTTTACTAATTTCACTTTCATTCACCGTCCAGGCCTCGCTTCCATACATCAAGGTGGGTAAAAGTATGCCACTGCGTACCGCCAATCGAGCATTTTTAGATATTAGATATTACTATGAGTGCGATATTTTGATTGGTTAGAAATATTCCCTGATTTAACAGGTCATTGCATTCACTCAAGCTTCCGCTTTCGCTTGAAGGCAAACTGGCTATGCAAAATAAGTTATTGAATTGCATTCCTCTTCTCAAAAAAACTTAAATAAAACTAAGTGCATGTTCACAAGCATGACACGTATAAGTTGGCGCTTACACATGCCGACCGTAAATTTACAACATGAAAACCCAAATCTCAAATAAATCAAAATGAGCAACTCTTGTTGACCTTCCATGAAACAGGGGTGACATTAAAAAGGAACCATTTTTTACAGTATGGTGGCCAGTTTCATACCACCCTATAAGCTAAGAAGCAAGAGGATCGATAATTTTTATTTTACAAATCGCCACCTTAAAGGTCGAACTAAATAAGTACCTACTTATCATTCACTGATTTGATAAATCATGGATTAAACCTTTAATTGGGTGTACCTTCTCATAGTCTATAATCTGTAATCTAAGTTTCAAGGATATACTCATTTAAAGCTCTCAGATGTATGCCCACAAACCGACACGTGTAGATCGCGCTTACAAATGCTGAATGTGTACTTATAAATAAAGTCCAAACCTCAAATGAACATAAGCCCCACATTGTTTGCCGACCTTCCATGACACTGGGGTGACATTGGCAATGTGAACCATTTTTTACAGTATGGGTGGTCAGCCTCATAGCAACCTATAAGTCAAGGAATACGAATAATAAATTACATTTAAATACAAAAAAATAACAAAACCTTAAAAAGAAATCTATACAAAAAAAGTCAAAAATTTCCTATGCAAGAAATGTAGCAAATTAATAAACCAACATTAGAAATCAACATTGCAGATTAGCCGCCACTTCTTCCTGTCCTTGCATACTTCTTTCATTTCATCCAGAGTCATAACCTTTTTAATACAAGTCCTCCTTTTATTATGACTCTGGATATCCCATTCATTCGCTATTTCAGAGATTTGATCCATCACCATATTAAGTGAACTAATTATAAGACAGCGCTCATGAAAAACTTCTAAACTACAGGATTTTTACACTGTTTTCTCTCTTAGCAAATACGAAAGAAGGAGCATTTATCCGAGAAACACAATATGATAGCTTCGTATGTCGGCTATTCAGTTTTATCTTTAAGGTATATGGCATGGTTGAAACAACTGGTTTCGTATCACTGACGTTGCAAATGCCAGAAAGAGTTTCACCTCGGGGTTGGCAGAAGTGCTTGGAGACGCGGTACTCCAGAAACAATGAGACCTCGTCACTCTATGCAAGGAGACAGTGGGCGTGCCGTTCAGGCCAGCTGTTTAGTATGTAAGTAAGACACTTAAAAAGGGGCTAGGACAGCTGGTAAGTAGGCAGAAAGTTGATAGTAAAAAATGTTTCACTTTGCCCATGTAACCCTTGTTACAGGGAAGATCGGCAAGAGTTTCAAGGTTTATTTGAGATTTAGGTTTTTATGTTGCAGGTTCACATGCTGCATGTGCAATTGTGCAAACATGTGCAAAACGACGGGCGACCGAAGAGACAGCGAAGACCGCCACGCCGTTATAGCTCGCCTTGAAAATGCCTTCTTCTCGTGAAGGCGAAACGTCGGCAGATAAAAAAGCTGCATGTAAACCATGGTCTCACCCGAAAAACCACAAAAACAATTAATTTTATAATACCGACCATGAAAGTGTTAGTGAAAGTTTAAAACTTATTTATACTACCTGTGGTCTACCTTGTTTATCTGATGGTATATAAAGCCATCAATGGCTTGGCCCCACCTTATCTGACTGACATGATTTCGCCTGTTGAGATGGGTGTGAGGAGGCAGACACTCAGATCCGCGGGCGATGGTGCAATCAATTTGGTTCAGCCGCACCGTCAGATCCGTACAAATTTTGGAGACCGCGCTTTCCGTGTTGCGGGTCCGGTGGAGTGGAACAGACTGCCACCCGGAGTGAAGAACTCCAAATCTATGGGTATATTTCGCGGAGCTCTAAAGACGCACCTTTTCAAAAAGTCTTATCCGTGATCGGAGAGGGCCCTTGAGGTGTGACACACACAAAAACGGCGCTCTCTTATCATGTGCAATTTAAAATAAATAAGCCTGACATATATATACATATAAATATATATATATATTATATATACGTGTCTGTTTGTGAAAATGTAGGTATATAATGTGAATCCCCAATGTGACATACCTTTCAACTGAGATAAGATTAGATGAGAAACCCCGACGTAGGTATTTGACAATCTGTGAGTACCTAGGTACGGCCTGCTGTAAATGCTGGTATGTACTCACTCTTTGTGCGGAGTGCTTTCAGAGTCGTTGGGGTTGCGGAGGCGCAGGTTCTTGGTGATGTCCTCCGTCTCGTTGATCTTCCGGCTGTGCGACAGGGCGGCGGGGAGCAGCATGGCGGTCTCTGCAAAAGATGAAGGACAGCAAGAGTTTCAGTATTTGCCAAAACACCATTCTATATGGCCCGATTCTAAATCTACATCTAAATCTAAGCTGCCAAGATATGTATCATTTGAGATTCATGTTAAATGCATTCCCACAAGCAGACATGCATAATTTCGCGCTTACACATACTGCACGTGGACCTACAATATAAAAAACCCAATCTCAAATGAACATAAGCCCTGCAACTCTTGCCGACCTTCCCTGAAGCAGGGGTGACATTGGCAAAGTGAACCATTTTTTACAGTATGGGTTTTATTAACCCGATTCATGTTAGATATTTGAACATCGGTTGAGCCCACGCTTTGACAAACTAATGATGCATTTGTATGAAGACCTGTCAATCCAAGATGGCCGCAAGTAAACAGCTGATTTGTCTTTATACAAATATTACAAAATTGGTAGGTAAGAATGACCGTGCTGATGAAACTTTCAGCCCAGGCACCATTAGTTTGTAAAAGCATGTGCTCAACCGACGAATAAAATGTCTAAGAATAGACCCGGAAGTCTTTAGTTGGTTCCATGCAGAGAGGAGTTAAAGGTACGGGTACAGCGCTTATCAGATTTCAAATGCTAGTCTGCACCAAGTCAGTCAGTCGGTAAATCAGCTGACGGGTGCATTAGCCCTGATCCACAGAGAGCGAAATAAAAAAAACGCAACTAAGCTACACATATTGTTACACTACTTGCCTGCGTTATACCCGAAGGGGTCGCATGTGGAAATTCGGGATCTATGCATTTTTACGGGTAAGGGGGCCGGCCTCACACCAACCACTCTCAGCTGAAGTGGGGGTTCCTAGCTCTCGGGGGGGTTGGTTCTCATTTATTGTGAAGGTTGAGTACACCTTGCCGGTATTTATTTTAGGTCTGAAACGGGAAATCATTTCTGACACCCTCAGTGGGGATCAAACTCTTGCTCTCGGCATGGAATGCAAGCATTCTACCAACTGAGCTATTGCCCGGACTTTTTACGAGCTTGGTCGTCGCTACAAATCGCCAATACTCAAGCAAGACCCAGTTGCAGTAAGCATGGATGGACCTTTTCGTGACCAGTCTTTTGTAAAGGTATATGATTTTTTTAACCCAGCGAAGAGCAAATTTTAAAATATAAATGGTATATTTTTTGTGCTCCGCCGGTATTCGAACTCACAACCTTCCATTTACGAGTCCAAGGTGCTACCACTGGACTAAGGACCGGTCTGACAGAGTTACAGGTACAGTGCTTGTATGTCAGATTCCAAATCGAGGGTGATCTGGCAATAAGTCCTATCTAATTTTTTGGTGTTTTTTATTTGTGGTTTTGTCCCATGTTACATTATAACAAAACTAGTAACAATTTTCATATTTTGTCAAAATAAACAACAAACATTGTGAAAATATACATTTACTTTTTTTTTATAATCATGTGACTGGTTCCTTGACTTATAGGTCGGTATGCGGCTGACCACGCATGCTGTAGAAAATGTTTAAATTTGCCAATGTCACCCCTGTTTCAGGAAAGGACGGCAAGAGCTGCAGCGTGAATGTCCATATGAGATTTGGTTTTTATGTTGTAGGTTCACATGCGGCATGTGCAAGCGCGAACTTGTACGTGTCTACTTGTGAAAATTCATGTAATGTGAATCTCCAACGCAACATATCTTTGCAACTTAGATTTAAATTAGACTGGGACATTATTTATTAAGCACATTTTAGTCTCTCCTGTAAAGTTGGCATTTTCAAGATAGGACTTACATATTGCCAGATCAGCCTCGAAAAGCTGGTCTGTATCAAGTAGTAAGTCAGTCAGTCAGTAAATCAGCGGTGGGGTGCATTAGCTCTGATCCACAGAGAGAGGAGTTAATTCACAGCAGTAATATCGCTGGTCAATATTTGTATAGGGCGGGAGATATCACGGGCTCTGGGGGGTGGAGGAGGGGGGGCTAGAGGGTGAGGGGTATAATTAGTGATTGGCAAACACTGATGCTGAGAGTATAGTACCGGTGGCGGACAATCAATGAAGGCATATAGTCGTTGCTAATCTCTATACAATAATCTATAATCTAAATTGCCAACATAGATTAACACTCAAAACTCATATCAAATGCATACCCACAAACAGGTACGTGTAAGTTCGCGCTTACAAATGCTGAATAAAAACCAAACCTCAAATGAACATAAGCCCTGCAACTTTTGACGACCTTCCCTGAACAGGGGTGACATTGGCAAAGTGAACAATTTTTACAATACGGGTGGTCAGCCTCATACCAACCTATAAGTCATGGAATTAAACACTGCTAAGCTGCATAAATAGTGTGACTTATTTCTACGTTTTCCCCAAAGGAATCACATGTCGCAAATGGAACCTATTTTTTTTTTTACAGGCAAGGAGCCGGCTTTAAGACGATCACTTCAGGTCTTCGCTGCCCCCCGGGGCTGGTACTCATTTTTTGTGAAGCCTGAGTACACCTTGCCGGTTTTTTTTTTTGGGTTTGAAATAGACACCGAAATGGGAAATCGTTTCTGACACCCTCGGTGGGGATCGAACCCTTGCTTTCGGCATGGAATGCAAGCTTTCTACCAACTGACCTATCGACAGGACTTTTACGAGCTTGGTCGTCGCTAAAAAGCGCCAATTCACAAGCAAGACCCAGTTGCTGTTTGGCTGGATAGACCTTGAGTGATCGATCTTTGGTAAAGGTTTATACATTTTTTAACCCAGCGAAGAGCAAATTTGAAAATATAAATGGCATATTTCTTGTGCTCCGCCGAGATTCGAACCCACCACCTTCCATTCACGAGTCAGAAGTGTTAACCACTAGACTACGGAACGGTTTTTTAAATGTAAAATTACATTTGATTCCACATTTATCTTTTGTCAGAGCTGTTATCCAGCTCTGGAACGGTCTAATTGTTCTGCAGTAATTTCCTGAGGGACTCTGGAGAGGAAGACAGGGAAGAGGTAGACCGGGGTAGAGACGGCTGGCTGACGATGTAAGCCCTTTTGCGTCTGCAGCGACAGTGACTGATGGCGGAACCGAGTCGAGTGAAAAGCCAGAAGGGCCAAACTTTAAATGTGCTGCTATTTGTACATAGTTACAAGGATGAAATTCATTCTCACTTTCACATACATGTTAAAAAGATTCAAAGCATAGAAAACAAGCTGCAACCTTGATCTATCTATCTATAATCTAAGCTGCAAAGATATGTTAACATTTAAGGCTCATATTAAATGCATGCCCACAGACAGGCACATGTAGGTTCGCGCCTACACTAAAAATAAACTACAAATAAACAAAACCTCACATGAACATAAACCTTGCAACTCCTGCCACCGTTCCCTGAACCGGGGTGCCATTTGCAAAAGTGAACCGATTTTTACAGCACGGGTGGTCAGCCTCATACCAACCTATCAGTCAAGGATAATGTTGTTATTTTGATAATGGTGTGATAAAACCAAAAGCGCTGTAATCTTTTTAAATCTATAATCTAAGTTGCAAAGATATATTAACATTTAAAGCTCATATAAGATGCATGTCCACAAACAAACACGTGTAGTTCGCGCTTACAAATGCTGAATGTGTACTTACAAATAAAATCCAAACCACAAATGAACATAATCCCTTCAAATTTTGCCGACCTTCTCTGACTCAAGGGTGACATTGGCAAAGTGAACCATTTTTTACAGTATGGGTGGTCAGCCTCATACCAACCTATAAGTCAAGGAATGAAAAAGTTAACCTAACATTAAAATTTTACTTCATAGCTCGAGGAAATAAATCTACTCGTGTAGAGAAACGTTGTTTTTTTGTAAATTTACATTATATAAAATGTAAATTACAATGTCAGTACACAAAACCCCTAAATTTTTACCGTGACCGAAAAAATGTGATGTATTTTTGAAACTAGCGCAAGTTCGAGTCCCGTCGTTTCCAATTGACGATAACTTTGACCCTGGTTCAACATATTTCATTGGGTAATAACTAAGAAAAAACAGTCCGGTCGATGGCTCAGTTGGTAGAGTGCTTGTATTCCATGCCCAGAGCTAGAGTTTGAATCCCACCGAGGATGTCAGAAATGTTTTCCCGTTTCGCTGCTTATTTCAAACACAAAATAAAATATCGACCAGGTTTATGCAGCCTTCACAAGAAATGAGTACCAGCGTCCTCGGGAGCTGGGAAACCCTCACATCAAATGAAGTGTTTACCGTAAGGCCTTTACCTGTAAAAATCAATAGGTGCACTCGTCACATGCAAAACCTTCGGGGAGAACGCGGCAAGAAGTGACACCGCATGTGTAGTTAAGTTGCGTTGCAAATCATACAAAATAAAAGATCAATTAATTATTATCGATTGACGATGATTAGCACGAAATATCAAGGAGCGCATCCCGATGCAGTTGCATCGAGTCAGTAAATTCGGATTTTGCCTTGTTTTCTCTAGTGAACGAACAGGTAGATCTAGAATCACTGCTGGGTCGGGTCACGACCATCAGGAAGGCCTTCCGCCGCTGAAAAATTATAGCTTTGCATGAGCGTTCTGTGATACGTTTCCCCGGATGAAAGTGTACATACGAAACGGGTACGAGGATGGGTTTGCGCAACTGACGATTTTGAAGAAAAAATAGGTTGGTTAATTGCATTTCACTAAACGAATATATTTTGAAAAATAATGTTATCTGTTTGAATTTGTATGAATGTTATTTTATTTAATTACAATTTAACTTCAGCTACTGTCTAATAAATGTCATCTCAGGGTTTCAACAACATTAAAGTAAAAAAAAAGATTCGTTTTAAGGGGGACAAAAGATAAACGATATTTCATTAAAAGTAATAAAAGAAAAAAAGATAATTTCTTTCACTTTAATTCTCCTTAATTAAAACGTCTTCCCGTCCGCACGATACTTTTTTAATATTAAAACAAAACTTTAAGGTTTTATTTGCATTTTTTAATAAAGC
The DNA here is from genome assembly GCA_951799405.1 of Agapetus fuscipes. Lineage (NCBI taxonomy): Eukaryota > Metazoa > Arthropoda > Insecta > Trichoptera > Glossosomatidae > Agapetus > Agapetus fuscipes. The sequence goes on from OX637354.1 coordinate 10,996,251, forward strand.
CTTCCGGCCGGAGTTAAGCGCTCATCGGTTTCAATTATCACTTTAAAAATTGTTTCATTTCAACACTTGGAAATCTCCGAGATGGCCTAATCCTCTGTAATTAAAAATGTCAAGAGAGGGAATAAAAATTATTGAAATGATAATTCCTTGTCTTTTCTTATGCGCAGACCGTCACTCAGCATTCGGCATTCTTGTGCGTCAACCAGGCGCGTGAGAAAAATAGCTCCATTCATTAAAATATATAAATCGCTCCCCCAGTTCTTGTTTGCCGTATACGCCAATCTTGTCAAATATGACTTTGTCATGCAGTTGTCTTATGAATCAAATTCTACACAATCTGAGCTAAGAAAAACCGTAAAACTCGATAATGTGAGAGTTCTTTTAAATATTTTTAAATAAATTTCTTGTTTTCATAAGACACATTTGTTCAGTACACATGCAAACATTGCTCATGTAAAATTTTCTCAATGGCGTATACGGCAAACAAGAACTAAGGCAGCGAAATGTCAGTTGCAACTGTAAGGGCCTGTTGCATCAACCTACAATCGATATTATTTTGATCGACACATAAAATTTGATTGCTTAATTGTGGTTAGGACCTGAGTTAAATATTGCTCGGAAGTGGATAATAGTATGATGGAATTTGAACAAGAAAAATGATGTACCTACATTAGCTAATTTACGTATATGCAACCAAATTTCTGATTTGATGTGAGAAATCATACTTAATTTAGATTTTTGTCTGATTGGAGTTTGGTGCAACAGGACGTTAGTCCAATTAAATCATACGAGTATTTTTAAATTTTGATAAGTAATTCAATCTACTTTTAATTATAAATGTTGTCTATCTTATAAATGCATGTGTCTGTATGGTATGTGAGCCCCTGACGTTTCCACATGTTTAATGTAACTATAATAATCTAAGTCACAATGATAGATTAGCATTTAAAGTTCATATTAAATACATGCTCGCAAGTAAGTTTGCGCTTAAAAATACTGCATGTTTAATTTTACAGGTAGGAGGGCTGGCCTTACGCCAATTCCTTCAGTTGAAGGAAGGCTTCCCAGCTCCCGAGAGGGCTGGTTCTCATTCCTTGTGAAGGCTGAGTAAACCTTGTCGGTAATTTATTTTAAGTTTGAAATAAGCACCGAAACGAGAAATCATTTCAGACATCTTTGGTGGGATTTGAACCCGAGCTCTCGGCGTGGAAGGCAAGCGCTCTACCAACTGAGCTATTGACCGGACAGATAAAATTATGTACAAATTGCAGGGCGCACATATTTGAGTGTCATGCAAATGTGTTAAAACAAATAAAAAATACATGACTATGAGCCGTGACATATTCATTCAATTCGAGACAAAAGTGAAGCACAAATCGCACGCTTAATAATAAAGAGAAATAACTCGAAAATTGGGAAAATCGAGATTTTGTAATAAAACGCAAGAACAATGCGAGAAGAATAGGTAGAATGCGACAGCCGTTCAATTTGAACGAATATGACCGAGATAAAACATCGGCCGCCTTTTTCATCCCATACAAGTTGTACTGGGTGTCTGAACTTTAAACGTGATTTCCCAACATTCTTGTTTTTTGAGTTATTGCTCTTTATTATTAAACGTGCGAAATGTTAGGTACAAGTGCATCGTTGTATGGAAGCTTGAGAGTCCGCATTCAAAAACGACATGCAAAAATATCACTCAGGGATGTCGGATGTTGGTCTGTGGGGCGCATCGGATATGAAACAGTTTGTGATAATTACTTTTAAACTTTTCTCTGTTGGGAAACTTTTCAAAAGTTGTAAAGGTCCTATTTCGAAGCGCCGTATTTTAGAGGTTATCGCTTTCGGACTTAAGCCCCCACGCTACCTAGTGAGACCGCCATCGAGAGCTTTAAATATTGTTGAATTTTCTAAATCAATTAATTAATTGTGGTAAATATTCGTATATTTCAGACCGGTAACAAAGGTTCATGTCAAAACAAGAGCATGTGTTCTTGTTTTTAAGTCATACAAATTTCAAACGTTGTAGTTTTTAAGTCAAAACATGTTTTTACGTGTCACATTCTATGTTTTCTTGCTTTCTCCATTTTGTGTTTTGACACTCAATTACAACATATGACATAATGCCTTAAAGTTATGTCTTTTTCCTTCAAAATTCGTCAATTTTATATATCACAAGATGTTTTTTTTGTTTTTACAATAAATATTATAAGTGTAATTAGGTATTATTGAAATCAACTAAATAGTCTATGGTTAGATGGATCTAACAACATTTTTCTCTGCAATCCCCAACAAGGTACACTCAGCCTTCACAAGAAATGAGTACCAGCCCTCTTGGGCGCTGAGAAACTAGTGGTAGGCGCGAAGCCGGCCTTCTTTCTTGTAAAAATAAATAGGTCCCGAATCACCGCTTGCGAGCCCTTCAGGAATTACGCAGGCAAGAAATTACACTATATGTGTAGCTTTGTGTTCTCTGCAACGCAAGTAGGAACTCACTCGTAGACCGCTCTTTCACAACACTCTAGTATGCTCGAACCCTCCTCATACTCGTCCTGTATGTATGTGTCAGAAGGACCCACAGCACATGGACGCTCATAAAAAGTTTTATATTTTCTCAAGTGGCGAAAGGCCTTCCCGTGAAGTAAAAGCAACGGCACGACATTACAAGTACCTCTAGGTCAGAGGCGTGCTCATGACTCTAAAAGTAAAAGGCTAATCATGACGAACCAATGGCGAACCGAATATCGAAATGTTACTGAAGCTTATAGCATACCTCGGGTGGCACTCCTTGTAGGATTGTTGTTAGATCATGAGTAGCGTGAGCTCCTTCGCAAGTTACATCTACCCGCTGTAGTAGCTAAAACTCGATTACGCAGAAAAGTGATGTAGTAGAGAAAACTTCCGTTGTTACCTACAGTATCGACCGCCGTCATTTTCTTTCAACGAAATATCCTTTTTTTGTAACCGCTCAAAGTTTTTCTAAGTACTTGCATTCACCGTGCGGTGCACGCTCCATGCTTGTTCGCTTTATCATTGTGAACAGTTTTTATCCTGGAAACTTCAACGATTTGTCCCGCACGAGTCTCAAGTAATATGCGGTGTACTTATTTAAGAGAGTTCTACAACTTGCACTCCACTATACGAGTATATAAGATGTAGTCTCTTAGGGGTGTAAAGTCATTGTAAAGGGCGCGAAAATTGACCTCATCATTTGACCGGATTACTTTAAAATCTGACAGCTATGGGCGTTTTACTCTCATCGAAGTTCTTTATCTGTCAAATCTTTTGGGGTTTAGAATTTCCCCTTGTGATGTAAGCACGCCGTTTTAATGCAAAGTAAGATAATACACCTACTTAGTTTTATAATTACTCAAATCCCTGATTTTAATTTTAAGTATAATATGCGAATGAATTTAGCTTTAAGTAAATGTAATATCACAATGTTTTTTTTTTTTTTTTAAGAAATCCTGTGCGGGAGACTCCCTAGATTCTAAAGACTCTAGGGGTCTATGACACTTGTTGTAGTGCCGCAGAGGTGTACGAGCTTGGTCGTCGCTACAAAGCGCCAATACTCAAGCAAGACCCAGTTGCTGTAAGGCTGGATGGACCTTTGGTGACCGGTCATTGGTAAAGGTTTATGAATTTTTCAACCCAGCGAAGAGCACATTCGAAATATAAATGGTATATTTTTGTGCTCCGCCGGGATCCGAATCCACAACCTTCCATTTACGAGTCCGAAGTGTTTTTTATTTTATTTTATTTTATTATTAAGGAGAAAAAACAGATACAGACACAAAAACAAATACAAGAAAAATGTAAACATAAACAGTAGTGTGCCTTAATCCTAAAGAATTCCCACAGATATGTAAAAACAATAAAATAGCTGACGAAAAATAAAAACATAAAAGAAATCGATGAGGTAAAAAGTAAATCAAATTAACAACAGAAATAAAAATAAGAGGAAAGAAAAAAAAAAGTGAAAAGAGAAACTAAGAATAAACAAAAAATATACAAAAAATGATAAAAAGAAAACCCATTCAAGATATAATGGATAGCACGGACATTTTATAAATACTTTTTAATAGGTCAGATCTAAAGGAGTACTTCACTTTATTAAATATATCTAAATCACTAAAATATATATTAAAATCACTGCACATTCTATACATAGGAGCTCTTTGACCTGAGTTTGTTCGACATTTGGGCAGAGAAAATATTTGTAACGAACGGGATGCACTTCTTGGTATGCGAAAATTAATCTGACATAGAAGACCAGGGCAATCCGTTTCAGATAGACAAATATATTTTTAGACAATTATATTTTAATATATTTTTAATAGATAGACAAAATAGTGTTGCCAGTACGAACGACGGACCGGTCCAATGATTAATATTTTCCACAATTAAATGTGTGTTTCATAATGATATTTTATGAAAAATTACAAATTGCTAGTGTAATCTTTGACCCGCTTAATGCTGTAAACTAGAAAAATCCCCTATTTATTGGGAATTTACTACGGCATGATAAAACAAGAACTACTAGGTCAGAGGCGTGCCCATGCCTCTAAAAGTAAGTAGTTCGATGTCACTGAACGTTTTGGTCGAAAATGAGTTGTTAATGCTATCCTTCTTAAAATTATCCGCTCTTTTTAATGCTCTCACTCCCATGGCTCTACGATGACTTTTTGTTGTTGTTTATGCCCAGGCAAAAAACTGTTTTTTTTTAACTTGACTGATAGGTTGGTATGCGGCTGACCACCCATACTGTAAAAAATGGTTCACTTTGCCAATGTCACCCCTGCTTCAGGGAAGGTCGGCAAGAGTTGCAGGGCTTATGTTCATTTGAGATTGGGGTTTTTATATTGTAGGTCCACATGCAGCATGTGTAAGCGCGAAATTATGCATGTCTGCTTGTGGGAATACATTTAATATGAATCTCAAATGATACATATCTTTGCAGCTTAGATTAAGATTTTTAGATTTATGGTTTTGGTGTAACCGATGAAATTTTTGTCCTAAAGGCGCTTGTGACATGCAACCTCATAAAACAACGTAAAATCACATTTATAGAAATACCAATTACTTCCTTTATTTTTTTGGTTTTTTTAGAGCTGTTTTGGTTTAAACGATGTGATAATAAATATAAAAAGTTATGTCGATTATTCTGCAATCTCAAACTTTAAACTGCCCTCGTGAACGATTTAGTTTTAGTCGCTTAAACTCTATTTTTTATTTATTTATTTGTAAAAACACCAACAGATCATTGACAATTTTTTTCACAAATTAAACACAATAGCTTACATACTAGACATCAATGCTCCAGTGACGTTGTCTGTCACATAGTTATTGTAAAACTTCTACTGCTATCTATCTAAAATTTCTATATCCTTTTAACCGTCGATATATGATATCTTAGCAACTTAGATTATAGGTAATTTCCAAGTTCGCATCCCTATTTAGGATGTTGCCACTAAGTACCTAGAGTTGGCCAAGTTTGTCCTAAACTTGTCCGGCCGTATCTCCCGCAAGTTCTAGGAAAACAAGGAGCGTTTATCTGGGAATTATAATATGTGGGGTGTGGGAGCAAACGACGTGCATCTAGGAATGGGGGAGGACGCCATCTACTAATACGTATCTAAGACTAATTTAGGATATCTGAGGAATTTGCGTATCAGATCTCTTTGGGAGATAGCTATTAAGGTGTGATTCACACAAAAACAGCGCTCACCAAATAAATCATCTTAATATTATTATTATCTCTTTCAGTCTACCGTTTTGTCTCAGCTAAAGATCGTATTGGTCGATAGCAAGCGATAAAACATGGTCGTGTGACAAAACAGCTGATACAATCGATACTTAAGACGAGACTGGGTTCATAATCCCACACAAAGTGTATAGTAGGTATGTATCAGCAGAACTATGTAGCTGCTAGGAAAAATCACTTGAAAATCGTAGAAAACGCGACTAAGCTACACATATAGTGTAACTTCTTGTCTGCGTTACCCCCAAAGGGCATTCTACCAACTGCAAGCATTCTACCAACTGACCAATCGACCGGACTTTTTACGAGCTTGGTCTACGCTGCAAAATGCCAATCCTCAATCAAGACCCAGTCGCTGTAAGGCTGGATGGACCTTTGGTGACCGGTCTTTGTTACGAATAAAAGAGAACCGGAGAGCATATTTGAAAATGTAAATGGTATAATAATAGAAGAGCTTGTATGAAGAAGGTTATGACTCTGGAGGAAATGAAAGAAGTATGCAAGGATAGAAAGAAATGGCGGTTGATCTGTGATGTTGGCGGCTAGGGTTTGTTATAGTGAAATTGGTTTTATGATTTAGTTTTTTATGTCCATGTATATATTGTTATTTATTGATTTAAAAAAAATGTAATTTGTCATGTATGTTCCTTGACTTATAGGTTGTTATGCGGCTGACCACCCATAATATAAAAAATTGGTTCACTTTGCCAATGTCACCCCTGTTTCAGGGAAGGACGGCAAGAGTTGCAAGGCTTATGTTCATTTGAGATTGGGTTTTTATATTGTAGGTCCACATGCGGCATGTGTTAGCGCGAAATTATACATATCTGCTTGTGGGAATGCATTTAATATAAATCTTAAATGATATATATCTTTGCAGCTTAGATTATATTAGATTAGATACTTTTTGTGCTCTACCGGGATTCGAACCCGCAACCTTCCATTTACAAGTCCAAAGTGTTACCACTAGACTGCGGACTGGTAGAATTAATAAAATACCTCGACAGTATCTTTTTGTATAGATTTTTATTAAAATTTGAATATTTCCCTTGTGTAAGTGGGTATTGATTTTGTGAGGATGGGCAGTCACCCCTTCCTTGCACGGCCGCCTGTATTGTCACAGATTTATTGGCAAGGGCTTCCTGTACGCAGTGTATTAAACGGTTCCATGATAGAAAGGCACAGTGACAAAACGACACTCGACATAACGACATATCACTCCCCCAGTTCGTGTTTGCCGTATAGACCAATTCTGTCAAACGTGACTTTTTAATGCAGTTGTTCTACACAATCTGAGCTAAGAAAAAACGTAAAACTCGACAATGTGAGAGTTTTTTTTAAATATTTTTTAAATCAATTTCCTGTTTTCATCAGACACATTGGTCCAGTACACATGCAAACATTGCTCATGGAAAATTAGCTGAATGGTCTATACGGCAAACAAGAACTAAGGCAGCGATATGCTAGAACTATACATGACATAACGACTTAATTTAGAACGACACAGTGAAAGAACGACACAATGACAGTACATCACATGAAAATCATCACATACGCAAAACATCACATACCATAAGATAATAAGCAAAATAAATGTGTTTGTTGTGTGTGATGTTTGTGATGTTTTTTCATGTGTCATTTACGGTAGGTATGTTCTGTTTCAGGTATGTCATTTTTTGTCATAGTGATGTTTGGTCATGTGATTTACTGTCATTCTGTCATGTGTCGTTCTGTCATGTATTGTTCTGTCATATCTCTAATCCAATCTAATCTAAGTTGTTAAGATATGTTACATTGGGGAATCACATTATATGCATTCTCACAAGCAGACAGGTAGGTTTAAGTTCACTTGCACATTCCGCATGTGAAACTACAACATAAAAACCCAAATCTCAAATGGACATACACCCTGCAACTCTTGCTTCCCTGAAACAGGGGTGACATTGGCAAAGTGAACCATTTTTACAGCATAGGCGGTCAGCCGCATACCAACCTATAAGTCAAGGAACATGTGTCGATCTGTCATATTATGTCGTTATGTCATATTATGTCGTTACGTCAAGTGTCGTTCTAAATTGTCACCGTATAAAATATTTTGCAAACTCCCGTCAACCGCGTAAATTAAAAAATGTATGAAAACTAAATCATATACTAGGCGTCCTGTTGTATCTGCGATATATTTTTCTATTAACGCGATCGAGGTGAGTGTATGGTATGTTTTATACTCGAGGTACTGTGAGCAAACAGGCTTAGACCCGACAGGAGAAAGCGATCGAAGGAGTGAACACAAAAATATGATTGTCGTTTGAAGGAAGAAAAAAAATATTCAAATTTTTAAGAATATATTCTTTTAGAATGTAACAAAATATGTTTCTTTTCATTCTATAAACGTATGACAGGAATTGAAGAAAGGGATAGAGTTAATGAATGAACTTATCCTTGACTTATAGGTTGGTATGCGGCTGACCACCCATGCTGTAAAAACTTCACTTTGCCAATGTCAACCCTGTTTCAGGGAAGGACGGCAAGAGTTGCAGGGTGTATGCCCATTTGAGATTTGGTTTTTATGTTGTAGGTTCACAAGAGGCATATGTGCAAGCGCGAACTTGTACATGTCTGGTTGTGAGAATGCATGTAATGTGAATCTCCAATGTAACATATCTTTGCAACTTACGAGTAGATTAGATTAGATTAGAATGAATGTGTAAAAAAGGAATGCAAGCTAAAAGATTATGTGAAACTAAAGATTGATAAAGTTTATATGTACAGAGAAAATATGAATAGTGAATGAGGAAAGATTACATAAAGTATGGCTTGATCAGATTGATGGATACGTAGGATACGATTTGAATAGTAAATATCTAATCTAATCTAAGATTCACATTATATGCATTTTCACAAGCAGACACGTAAAAGTTCGCGCTTGCACATGCCGCATGCGGACCTACAACATGATACAAGATACATGATACAACTGTAAATATTATTATGTAAAGAAATGTGTGAAATAGGTGATGGAAGAGGTCCGCAAGGATGGGATGAAATGGAAGCAACTTGGCCGAAGCTCTGGCCACCCTAAGTGGATCGCCAGAGTATTTTTTTTTTATAAATTCAATAGGAAAAACAAAGCTTTTTTCTTTTTTGCTCAAACGTTTTCGCCTAATGATAAGATGATGCCTTATTAGGCGAAAACGTTTGAGCAAAAAATTAATAAAAGTGAATGGAACCTTTGTTTTTCCTATTAATTTTATTAAAAAATACAATGAACGTTTAGTGTGCTAAGAGAGATACCCTTAAAAATATAATACAACTTTCTGAAGAATCTACGTATAAAAGACATCGCCTATCGTTCAGACCTCAGTAGCGAGCAGAACTCCGAAGAAATCGCCCACAGAGGAGACGAAACGTAAGCTGAAAGTCTTCAAGAAAGAATAAAAAGAAAAAAGAAGAAGACAAGCAAAAACATGGACCACGGTCAAAACCCGGAACCAGAAAATCAAGCATAATACAACTTTGTTTAGTTTTTAGTAGAACAAACAGTAATAGGTATATATTAGATATTTTTATCAATTTGTTTGAAACAACAAAACGCAACTAAGCTACACATAATATATCTAGTGTAACTTCTTGCCGTGCTATCCCCGAAGGGTTTCGCATACGATGAGTCGAACCTATTTATTTTTACAGGTAAGAGGGCCGGCCTTGCGCCAACCACTTCAGTTGATGTGGGGGTTTCCCAGCTCCCAAGGGGTTAGTACTCATTTCTTGTGAAGGCTGAATAAAACTTGACGGTATTTTATTTTGGGGCTTGAAATAAACAACGGAACGGGAAATCAATTCTGACACCCTCAGTGGGATTCGAACCCGAATCACGGCATGGAATGCAAGCACTCTACCATCTGAGCTATCGACCGGACTGGAATAGCAAATTTTAAAATATAAATGGTATATTTTTTGTGCTCCACCGGGATTCAAATCCACAACCTTCCATTCAGAGTCCGAAGTACTACCACTGGACTACGGACCGAAATGTGGCGAGTCGAACATATTTTTTTTTACAGGTAAGAGCGCCAACCCCACGCCGACCGTTTCCCAGCTCCCAAGGGGGCTAGTACTCATTTCTTGTGAAGATGGAGTAAGTCTAATCTAATCTAATCTAAGTTGCAAAGATATGTTACATTGGAGATTCACATTACATGCATTCTCACAACCAGACACGTACAAGTTCGCGCTTGCACATGCCTCATGTGAACCTACAACATAAAAACTTTTAAACCTTTCAGGTATTTAATTTCGGGGTTTGAAATAAACATCGGAACGGGAAATCATTTCTGACACCCTCGGTGGGATTCGAACCCGAGCTCCCGGCATTGAATGCAAGCACTCTACCAACTCAGCTATCGACCGGACATGAACAATCTGCTCTAATATAGACATTTTGTTTGAAACAATCTGCAGTGTAGATTTATGTCACTTGGCGCCTTCGGGAATTTCCGGTTTGACAGTTATTTAGGAATTATGTTGTGGCCAGCCTGGGAGTGCTAATTAACAAAAACAAAGCCGAAACTTCGGGCGGGAAATCGATAGAACGAAAAAAATAAAGCTTCAAATATTCAGCCCATACAATCAGTTCAAAATTTTGAATGACGCAACTAAGGAACAAGTTAATCGATATAATCTACAATCTAAGTTGCAAAGCTATATTACATTTGAGATTCATATTAAATGCATTCCCACAAGCATTGGTTCACTTTGCCAATGTCACCCCTGTTTCAGGGAATGTCGGCAAGAGTTGCAGGGCTTATGTTCATTAGAGGCTTGGATTTTATTTGTAAGTACACAATCAGCATTTGTAAGCGCGAACTACACGTGTTTGTTTTTGGGCATACATCTGAGAGCTTTGAATGAATATATCCTTGCAACTTAGATTATAGATATAGACACGTATAAGTTTTCGCTAAACACAAAATAACACTCACGAAAAAAAAGGAAACGAGTGCATGAAAATTGCATAAAAATCCTTGTCGGTTTTATATCAGAAGTAATCTCGATTAACGTGTTTAAATGAAAACAACGCTGGTTCTATTCGCTTCAGGGTCCTTGATGATAACTTGTGGCCTAACTTGGCGACTAAAAAAGTGGTTCAACATACATATGTCCTTGGTTAACAATGTATTAATAATTAATTGTAATTAATAGTAAATGGAAGGTTATGGATTCGGATCCCGGCGGAGCGCACAAAAGCATACAATTTATATTTCCAAATATGCTCTTCGCCGGGTTAAAAAAAATCATAAAACCTTTACCAAAGACCGGTCACTAAAAAGGTCCATCCAGCCTTACAGCACCTGGGTCTCTAGAGTCTCTAGAATCTAGGGAGTCTCCCGCACAGGATTTCTTAAAAAAAAACATTGAATTCATGAAACGCATTTCTCTTCACAACTGTGTTGAAAAAAAGAGTGACGTATGTTGAAGAGATGAAAAAAATGTTTAAGGATAGTCGCAGTAACAAAATGGGCTCGATATGTCAAAGTACTGGCCACCCCTAGTGAAATAGTGGCAGTTACAGCTATTGTCTGGTTTCTCACATCGTCCCCTTAGTGCTTGCTTGTCTTATGTCCATCACAGTTAATTTCACATGATCAAAGTTTGTATGTGTACTGGAAATTTTATTTTGAAATATTAAAAACAACTCTCCCATTTAACGTTTCTTTCATAGCTCAAATTGTGTAGAATGTGATTCTTAAGACAATTTCATTGAAAGGTCATCTTGTAATCAAATGGTAGATAAGCCAAACAAGCACTGAGGTTACGAAATAGCAAAGTCTACAAGAGGATAACAATCGATACAATCTATATCTCCAAGTTGCTCCATTGTTTTGCTATGGCCATAATCTCCGGCCTCATCCCAACCCAACTTCCACAACTCTTGCGTAGCCACCCCTGACCGCGGGGATATCCTGGGGCCGCAAACTTGTCCACATTCTGCGCCCCAAGTGCTAAACTTTACGCCCAAACCACTACAGCGCCTCTACAGAGTGTTTCAGCTTCCATGCATTCTTGGTAGCTCCGCCGGAAATGGAAGAAGGGTAAAAAAAACGATGATCCGTGGATTAGCCATGGATTTAATAATAATAATAATACTAGGATGACTTATTTGTCGAGCGTTGTTTCTGTGTGAATCACGTCTCAAGAGCCCTCTGTGCTAGGTTGTCGCCATAGAAAGCGACAATTCTCAAGCAAGACTCAGTTGCTGTGAGGCTGGATGGACCTTTGGTGACCGGTTTTTGGTAAAGGTATATGAGGTTTTCAATCCAGCGAAGAGCATATTTGAAAATACAAAGGGTATATTTTTTGTACTCCACTGGGATACGAACCCACGACCTTCCATTAACCGAAGCGCTAGCCACTAGACTACGGACCGGTCTGTAACTTCTTGCCGCGTTAATTCCGAATGTAGCGAGTTGAACCTGTGGAGTGAGGCTGGGGTTCCCCAGATCCCGAGGGGGCTGGTATTCATTTTTTGTGAAGGCTGAGTAAGCCTTTTCGATATTTTATTTTGGGTTTGAAATAAACACCGAAACGGGAAATGATTTCTGACACCCTAGGTGGGATTCGAACACGAACTCTCTGCATGGAATGCAAGCACTCTACCAACCGAGCCATCGACCGGACCGGAAGCGTGAATTGAACATTAATATTCAAATTTTACAATTAAAAATGAAATTCATGAAACAAATTGACTAGAAAACCATGGCATTAATGAACGTAGTCAGTAATTAAGAACCATTGATCAACGACCACTTGTTCAAATTAATTTAATACTTTACTCCGTCCAATGGAAATATACATTTTTTGATAAAAATATTTTTGCAAAAGTATCGCTTTTAATATTTCCACAGCGTTAGGGGTGGAGAAATTTCCACAAAATCGATTATTCAGAGAAAGGAGAAAATATATTCATAGAAACAAGATAGAGGCGGTAGAATGCAGATTTTGCAGAATGGATCAGAATTCCTAGAATGGAAGTGTACGCAAATGAAACTAAGCTAAACATAATTCGCACGTTTAATAATAAAGAGCAATAACTCAAAAAACATTAATGTTGGGAAATCACGTTTGAAGTTCAGACATCCAGTACAACTTGTATGGGATGAAAAAGGCGGCCGATGTTTTATCTCGGTCATATTCGTCCAAATTGAACGGCGGTCGCATTCTACCTATTCTTCTCGCACTGTTCTTGCGTTTTATTACAAAATCTCGATTTTCCCAATTTTCGAGTTATTTCTCTTTATTATTAAACGTGCGATATAGTGTAACTACCTACAGCGTTTTCCCCGAAGGGGTCGCATGTGGCGAGTGGAACCCACATATTTTTTTAAGTACGTAGGCCAGTCTTACGCCAAGAACAACTTCGATTGAAGTGGGGGTTTCTCAGATCCCAGGGAGTGGTACTCATAGCACTCGATTCACACCGAGGGTGTCAGAAATTATTTTCCAGTTCAGTGAAAATAGTCCGGTCGTTAGCTTAGTTGGTAGAGTTTTTGCATTCCATGCCGAAAGCTCGGGTTCGAATCCCACCGAGGGTGTCAGAAATTATTTCCCGTTTCGGTGTTTATTTCCAACCCCAAAATAAAATACCGACAAGGTTTACTCAGCCTTCACAAGAAATGAGAACCAGCACTCTCGGGAGCTGGGAAACCCCCACTTCAACTGAAATAGTTGACGTAAGGCCGGTACCCTTACCTGTAAAAATAATTAGGTTCAACTCGCCACATGCAACCCCTTAGGGGATAACGCGGCAAGAAGTTGCACTATATGTGTAGCTTAGGTGCATTATTTATTTTAGTTGCGGTGTTTTTTTCAAGAGCAACATAAAATCCCGGCAAGGTTTACTCAGCCTTCACAAGAAATGAGGAAACGGGATCTATTTCCGGCCCCCTTAACTGTGAAAATAAATAGGTTCCACTCGTCACATGCAACTCCTTCAGGGACAATACCGAAAGCAAGTTATATAAGTAGCTTAGTTTCTTTCTTTTTTGGCAAGAGTTAAAGATACTAGAGTCACAATTGAAAGAAAATGCAAAAGTAAAGGCACAAGAAACGTCGTGTGTCGGTTCAGTTGCGCATGCCCAGCCTCATACCCGATCCGTTTGTACACTTCCATCCAGGGAAGCGTATCACAGAACGCTAATGCAATGTTATTTTTTTTTGTGGCGGAAGGCCTTGCCGATGGTCACGACCCAACCCAGCAGTGATTCTACATCTACATCTACATGTTCGTCCACTAGAGAAAACAAGCCAAAATTCGAAGTAACTGACTCGATGCAACTGCATCGGGATGCGCTCCTTGCTATTTTGTGTTAATCACAAGGAATTTGTGGTTGGCATCCTGAATTGACCACATGGAGATCCAGTCCAGGTCCACGAAAGAGACGCAAAAGCGCCTGAACGCTCTGATTACTATCCCTTGTGGACACGAAATCGGCGTAGCCTATCGGACTTATACCCTGGCTCACCACGGCAAAGAGCGCACTCCGTGCAGAATGCCGCAGCGGGCAATCCCACAGTATGTGACGCACATCCGGTGTGACGCCGCCGCACGCGCATGCCGCCGTGGACGAGTACGTCGGTTATTGTCGACACATCACAGAGATGTTGTTGCTTACCTCTGAGCACGCTGGGCGTGTGCCGCGGGCACGCCGCGCCCTGGCACGCACGCCGCTGCACCAGGCCGGGGCAGTGCCGGCCTCCGTGCTCGGGCGCGCGCAGTACCTTGCGCGTGCGCGCCATAGCGCCGGGCCCGCACTCGGCGTCGCACGATGACCACTGGCCCCACGTCGACACCTGGCAGTCCAGCACTGGAACAATAGGAACAGGGAGAACAGTTACAATCATGGTAGACATAACAAATCTGTGATATTTTATCATGTGATGTAAAATCATGTGATGTTATCTAATGTGCTGTGCTATCTGATAAATTACACTAAAAAATGTCTAGAGTATACTTATTTAAGAGCTTTATACTCCGAGTCACAGGGTGTTGTGCCATGACATCAGTACGGCTTTTCGTTACATTAAATGAATTATATCCTCGCTCTCGGGTGCAGTCGTCAGGCACATAAAATCTGTAGCTCTCCAACAAGGTGGGGCTGTCAATAAAACCGTTGATGACCTTATGAGAGAGCACCATAATGGACCTGTTGCGCCTTGTTTCCAGGCTTCTGAATCCAGTCTCCTGAAGTAGCTCTTCATGATGCATGAATTATGGATAATTTTCGCGCAGCCTCATGAGAAGATACCTGAGAAACTTTTTTTCAACTTGTTCTATCTTCAGCGAAAGTACATAGATATCTATGTTAAGGAGTCCAAGTCTCGATAGCGTACTCCTCTTTAGATCGAATATCGCAGCTAAAGACGTCCACCATCTCTCTGGGCTCAGTGAGCTGTTTGCACACTTTGATTATCAATCCCAGCAGCTAGTAGCACTTAGTCGGCAGCTGCGTTATATGGTCAGAGAACTTCAGTCTTAAATCAAACACAACCTCCAGATCCCGCATTGATTTCACACGAGACAGTTATTGCCCACCAATACTGTATTAATGCAAGATGGATCTGAATAATTTGGTGAAGGACATTAAGAGACATTTCTTTGAATCAAAGAAGAGCTTGTTATTCTCAGCCCAAACTGCAAAGGCATCTAAATCATCTTGTAGATTTATGCAGTCACGAATTTCTAGGACTTTCTTGTAAACCTTCAAATTGTCTGCATACAGAAGACAAGAACTGTACTTAATGATATCTACAATATCATTAATGAATATAATGAAAGCCAATGGACCCAAGTTTGATCCTTGAAGAACGCCCAAAAATAGCTGAAAGGTATTAGAGGTAAAGCCATTAATCTCGATGCGCTGTTGTATTTTCCTCAAATAGGAGGCAACGAACAATAAAAGGGATTTTAAAAATCCAAGTTTCAATCCAAGTTTCAATCCAAATTCCATATAAGTGTCTTCAGAAATTATTCGACCGTCATACCATACTGAAAAGTGATAAAATAGATTGTGTAAAATAAACAAACAGCGTAAAAACAATACATTATTTTACCCGCGTTATTAAAAAATACGAATAGATTTTGTAGACCTGTTTTCCGAAGCAGTTCGGGTTGAATGTCGGAACTCAAATTAGGAAACCATTTTGTCCTGAAAAACTTGAAATAAAAACTCCAAAGTAGTTCTTCATTATTCCAGATGCCATTAATCAATGCAAAGTTTAGACTTGCAGACTTCCGAGCCAACTATTTGGTGCTCGTTCCCAATTCACTGTTTTTTTCATCAGTCGCGAATTCCCCTTTCTACAAACAATTGCCCCACAAGCAGCATTCTTGAGTGATATCGCTTTTAAATAAGAACGCGATCGTGTTCAAGTAGTACATTTTTGAACTTCTCTTCATCTTCTTCTTCTTTTGGTGCCACTTATATCGAAGATCCTATTTTGACCTTGATTGCTGCGACTTGCAGTCGCGTGCCTATAAATATTTTCTCCCATTCCTTTAAGCTAACTCATTTGAAATTGACTGAAATGCTAACGATTGCTCCAATCGAACTTAAATTTTGCATTTTAAATCTGAATATCAAGCATAAATGTTTTTGTTACCATATATTGCCTATCTATTAGGCGCATGTGCTTGTATGGGACGCACTCTCCTGGCGACTCGAAACAGGGACTTTGTTGAAACCTTGAGCCTAACGTCCACCCAGTGCTTGTTTGGCTTATCTACCATTTGATTCAAAGATGACCTTTCAATGAAACTGTCTTATGAATCACATTCTACATAATCTGAGCTAAGAAAAAAACGTAAAACATGATAATGGGAGAGTTGTATTAAATATTTTACAATCAATTTCCAGTTTCATAAGACACATTGGTCCACTACACATACGAACATTGCTCATGTGAAATTACCTGTGATTGACATTTGACAAACAAGCAATAAGGGCACGTAAAGTAAAGCGTTGCACTCTTGAATGCTATCACGCAAAACTGTTGAATGCGAACTGTTTTTCTACACAACAGTTGAGCTCCCCCGTTTAGGGGTGATGTGGTTAGATGGGCAAGCCCTGAGATGGTTTTTGCTCCCGTGCAGTCTGCCAACTGATTGAATTGCCCCAGCGTACCTACAGCCATTGTGAGCAAAATAAATTACTGTACGAAGACGCAAAAATGGAGGAGGATTTATTTAAAGTATTACTGAAATATAAAAAAATGGATAGTTTACTGTAACCCAATGGAAAAATGGTAATTTCTTTTGTGTTTACTCAGTTTTCACAATAAATGAAAACCAGCCACATAGGGAGCTAGGAAATTCTCACTTCAACTGAAATGGTTGGCGCAAGGCCAGTAGGTACTCGTACATGTATAAATAAATAGGTTCACTCGTCACATGCAACTCCTTTGGGGAGAACGCGGCAAGAAGTGACCCCCCAAGTAAATATTTCAGTCGGCTTTTTTTTTTTTTTTTTAAGAAATCCTGTGCGGGAGACTCCCTAGATTCTAAAGACTATAGGGGTCTATGATACTTGTTGTAGTGCCGCAGAGGTGTACGAGCTTGGTCGTCGCTACAAAGCGCCAATACTCAAGCAAGACCCAGTTGCTGTAAGGCTGGATGGACCTTTGGTGACCGGTCATTGGTAAAGGTTTATGAATTTTTCAACCCAGCGAAGAGCACATTCGAAATATAAATGGTATATTTTTGTGCTCCGCCGGGATCCGAATACACAACCTTCCATTTACGAGTCCGAAGTGTTGCCACTACGGACTACGGACCGGTCCAAGAGGTTGTGAATATTGCCTTTAGGTCTTATAAGACTCCTAGAAAGGTTAATGCTTTGCTATTTGGTCATATTAAAGACTTGAGAATAGTCACAAGCACCATACGACTCCTTAAAGGACAACGTATTTAGGAGATGTTTTATATTGTTACGATTTTACCGGGTTCAATTGAATAAAAAAAATTTAGTGGGCACAATTTATTTTAAGATAGGTTAACATACGATTCGTACACAGAGTTTCTTTTGAACTGTATAGCTCGACGGCTTAGATACTAGTCTGGCTACAGAGCATCTCGGTCTCTATTTATAGGTGATAGTAAAGGTTATTCTCGAAACATTAACACTATTACAACTTTGCAACAATATGAGCACTTTAGTTGAGCTGTATTTTTAATGCACAACTATATGCATGCAATAGCTTTCAAGTTGGCAAACGACAAATTTTCTCTATATAATTTATAACCCAAGTTGCAAGAATACATAAAAGTTTAATATTCATATTTAGGGTATGTCCACAAACAGAATCATGTAATTTGTATTTTTTTATTTTTTATAAACCAATTCTAATACAACACTATTACAAGAGTTTCTTCATTCTTCTTTTCACACTTAACTCTTGTGAAAAGAAACAGTGTTGTATAAGAATAAGTTTCTAAAAAATATAAAAAATAAATCAATTTGAATTTTCACAAACCATAAAAATTAGAATCATGTAAGTGCGCTTACCTACAAAAAAAAATCTGCAATTTCTGACACCTTTCCCTGAAACAGAGGTGTCATTGGTAAAAGTGATCCAAATTTATATCACCTGGGAGATCATAACAAATATGTGTGTGGTTTATATTAGAACACAAAAATATTTCACTCAAAAAGGAAACCAAAACCCATACAAGTACGATTGTGATACAGATATGGATTTGTTTGTAAGCATAGTCAAATTAGCCAATAAAAATTCCAGATTTGGAGTGGAATTGAACGATAGAGGTCCAAGGTCTCCGATATTTCCAATTTAAATTCTTCCCGGGTGTCGGCGCTAAATCATTCTTGGAAAAAACACACACACACAGACGGCCAGGGGTACCAGCTCAAAGTTATTTAATTAAAGGCGAAAATAGACGTCGCTCTAAAATAATAAATCCAGAACATAAACATACAGACACATTAAAATACTGAGTAATTATTCGCTTTTTCAGGAAATCCTGGATAAAAGATTTTATTCGGAGTAAGTAAACTTTTTTTTTTTTTTTTTTTAAGAAATCCTGTGCGGGAGACTCCCTAGATTCTAAAGACTCTAGGGGTCTATGACACCTGTTGTAGTGCCGCAGAGGTTTACGAGCTTGGTCGTCGCTACAAAGCGCCAATACTCAAGCAAGACCCAGTTGCTGTAAGGCTGGATGGACCTTTGGTGACCGGTCACTGGTAAAGGTTTATGAATTTTTCAACCCAGCGAAGAGCACATTCGAAATATAAATGGAATATTTTTGTGCTCCGCCGGGATCCGAATCCACAACCTTCCATTTACGAGTCCGAAGTGTTGCCACTACGGACTACGGACCGGTCCAAGGTGCCAACGACACGCGGCGTACCTGAGCGGTTACCCATCCAAGTACTGACCACGCCCAATGTTGCTTAACTGCGGTGATCTATGCGAACCGGTGCTTTCAACATGGCTAACGTCGTTGACGACTATTATAAGGAAGAGAATGGCGGTACACAATGGCATATTGTTACCGACTTTGATGTATGGAAGTGAAGCATGGACATGAACGATAGCGAAATGAGTAAAGTATGTACGGTGCAAATGAAGCATTTGAGAAGCATGACAGGAAAAACTCTGACCGATAGAGTTAGGAATGAATGGATAAAAAAATAATGTAATTTGAAAGAGGATGTGAAAGTTAAGGTACAAAAGAATGCGATGAGATGGTTTGGGCATGTGGAAAGAATGAATGATGATAGACTGACAAAGTATGTATACAAAGAAAGTGTGAAAGGAAAATGAGGGAAGGGATGGCCGAGAAAAGTATGGACTGATCAGATTGAGGAGATTGTGAAAGAATGGGATATATAAAGTGAGCGTAAAAGAAAAAAATGCATGAAAAAGGTGATGGATATGAATGAATTGAAAGAGGGATGTAAGGATAGGAAAAAATGAAGGCAGCTATGCAGAGGCTCTGGCCACCCCTAGCGGAATGACGACAGAGTTACAGTTACAGTTATTCATGACAAACTTCTAAACCACAGGGGTTTCTCACTTTGTAGTGTTTTCTCTTGTAGAAAACAGGAGAAAATATGCATTTTTCTGAGAAACCCATGTTGGCTTAATATGTCAATTGATCCGTTTTATCTTTCAAGGTATTTGACCGGTCCGTAGTCCAGTGGTAGCACTTCGCACTCGTAAATGGAAAGTTGTGGACTTAAATCCCGGCGGAACACAAAAAATATACCATTTATATTTTCAAAATTACTCTTCGCTGGGTTGAAAACTTTATAAACCTTTAGCAAAGACCGGTCATCAAAAGGTCCATCCAGCGTTAAAGCAACTGGGTCTTGCTTGAGAATTTGCACTTTATACAGCGACGATCAAGCGCACAGAGGGCTCTTGAGGTGTGATACACACAAAAACAGCGCTCACCAAATAAATCAGCCTAATTTAATTAATATTTTTCAACAGGTTATCCTAATTACACTGCACCCTCACAGCCATCAACATGCTGGGAGGAACTGGAAAGAACCAATAATCAGCCTAATTTAATTTAATTATTATTGTTAATAATTTCTAAAGGTGATAGGTCTGGTCCATGGTATAAAAGGTACGAGGTAACCATCTCGGAAGTCAATATCGTCAGGTTTATTATTTTTCACAGCTGAGAGGGCAGAACTTCTAGGACGCAAAAGTTTTCCGAGCAGGGCTGCCAACGCGAACCTCATGGAGATAAATGACTAACTTATTCTTATAATGTGCCAAAGTATCTCAATATCCATTAGGACGAAAACTAAAGGACTGGTGTACAGCTCAGTTGGACGAGTGAATACGCTACACATATAGCTTCTTATAAATCATAATATAATATGAGGATGTTTTATTTGGTAACAGTTGCTGTAAGGCTGAATGGATATCTAGTGACCAGTCGTTAGTAAAGGTATATGAACTATCAAAGAGCATATTTGAAAATACAAAAAAAAAAACTTTTTTTTTTTGTTGCCTCCTGGGATTCGAACCCACGCAACGCAACGCAACTCACGCAAGTAAGCTACACATATAGTGTAACTTCTTGCCGCGTTATCCCCGAAGGGGTCGCATGTGGCGAGTTGAACCTATTTATTTTTACAGGTAAGGGGGCCGGCCTTACGCCAACCACTTCAGTTGAAGTGGGGGTTTCCCAGCTCCCGAGGGGGCTGGTACTCATTTCTTGTGAAGGCTGAGTAAACCTTGCCGGTAACCCACGACTTTCAATTAACGAGACCGAAGCGTTATTACTAGACGACGGACCGGTCGGACTACAACACCTTCTCGCAGGGTCAGCCTCCACTGACCTACGCCCTGTATATCCATCCCATCTGGGGATGTGTCACAGGACTCGCATGCAAAAGTTATGTGAGATGCGAGTGGCAGAAGGCCCTCCCGTGAAGCTACACTTTCCCAAGTGTGTACACAAAGCAAAGGAGGCTCAGAAATTACTAAAAGATTATAGCCGTGAGGGTTTAGGGCTCGATGATTTTAAATTTACTAACAAAAATGCAAAGTGATTCTGAGCATCTTAACATAATGACTTAAGGCCTAGAATTTGAGATGCTACTACTCAGACTGGTCGAACTACAGAGCATGTGCCAAATGCTTCAGTTGAATTTTAGGTATCTCAGCTACTGAGGGCGCTGGTTCTCATTTCTTGTGAAGACTGAGTAAACCTAACAGGTGGGTTTGGAAATAAACACCGAAACGTGACATAATTTCAGGGAGATCTAACCCTTGCTCTCGGCATGGAATGCAAGCATTCCACCAACTGAGTTATCGACAGGACTTTTTTTAGAGTTTGGCAGTCACTGCAAAGCGCCAATTGTCAAGCGATAGAAGGAAAAACTAAATGTTTATGGATGAAACAACGTAGGTTATAGTTGGTACCTACTTGATTTTGATTTTACATTTACATTCTAACTAATTAAAAAAAAACTTTTGTGTTTGAAATAAATCATTTATGGAACCAAATAATCAATAAGATGAAATATCCCTGCGGTTTCGAGATTGACTTTCAGCGGTGTGTAAAACTGGAATAGGTATTATTCAAATTTCAAAAACAGAACACACATGTCAGCCAACTTCAGAGCGCAGAGCTACCACACTAACCAAAGGTTCCAAATTTAAACTTCAGCGGTAGGTATAACATCAACTTTGACGTGGAAACGGCGGGAAAACACAGGGGTATTAAAGAAACAAAATACATTTTGTTGAGTATAAATTATTTATTAATGAAGTCTTTGCAAATCACGAAAAAAATGTGCCAGGTTGCCAACATAAAAGAATGAGATTCAAACAGTCAAAATATTACTCGGCTATGCAAAGTCACCCATAATAAATTCCCGTAATCAGGGAAATTTTATTAATTAACAGCATTCAGTCAGTCAAAGGACACACCAGTTTTTTTTAATTTCTCATAAAATATCACTAAAAAATGTAAAGAAATATAAATAAATTGTAGAAAATATTTATGGTTGTGAAATTCCAACGTGAAATTAAATTTATAACTGAATTTCTTGCATATCACCACCCTGAAGGTAAAACTGAATAAATGCTGATTCACTAATTTTAGAAGTCATGGATAATAAATTTTATTGGGTGTAACTTTTCATACAAAGTGAACTAATTCAAAGGCAGTCCTCATTAAACAAAAATTACTAGTACAGGATGTTCACACTTCTTTAGTGTTTTCTCTCGTAGAAAATAGGAAAAAATGGTGCATTAATTTGAGAAATCTATGTTAACTTAATCAGTTTTACCTTTAGGGTATCGATATTAAATTAATAAACTCGGATCTTGACGGATCGTACCTAACGCAACTAAACGCAACTAAGCTACACATATTATAGCGTAACTTCTTGCCTGCGTTATCCCCGAAGAGGTCGCTTGGGACCTATTTATTTTTACGGGTAAGGGGGCTGGCCTCACACAAACCACTTTCAGTTGAAGTGAGGGTTTCCCAGCTCCCGGGGGGGCTGGTTCTCATTTCTTGTGAAGGCTGAGCAGACGAGCTTGGTCGTCGTCGCTACAAAGCGCCAATTCTCAAGCAAGACCCAGTTGCTGGGTCTTGCTTGACAAGGCTGGATGAAAAGGCTGGATAGACCTTTTGTGACCGGTCATAGGTAGTAAAGGTTTATGAATTTTTCAATCCAGCGAAGAGAAAATTTGAAAATATAAATGGCATATTTTTTGTGCTCCGCTGGGATTCGAACCCACAACCTTCCATCAGAGTCCGAAGTGTTACCACTGAACCAAGGACCGGTCTAAACGTCTACGGTCGGTACCTAAAACTTTTTAAATTCGAATGCGCATGTAACGCATAGTCCATGTTATCCAATGCCGCTGGGGAAAAAGTAGGGAATTTAGACAACTTTAAATGGGTCGGGGTTTCACGTTGAAAAATGTCTGTGGCACTCGGGCGGCCATCGAAACTAATTATTGCCAGGAAGTTGATAAGATGGATGTCGGCGGGGAAAGTAGAGTGTAGAATTTGGACGAATGGTTGCGAATTAGTTTGCGGCGTTGCGGAAACATTAGTCACGTGTTGCAACACTGGCGGGGGAATTGTTAGACACAATGGTGTACCTGGCGACATTAATTTCACTTTATCCCCACCTGCCCGACTTAATTTCCCGGCAATGTATAATTTTCCCCACATTTATTGCACGTACGTAGCGTTGACATTTTGATGTATGCTGTACTTACAATAAACCCTTCGCCATATCCATGCCTATCATCACATAGTGATACCTACTAGCATGAATAATATAATTTTCCTGAAAAGCATGGAAAATATTTAACCTTTTCATTATTTTGAGTTTTTAAAATGGACTCGGAACATGTTTTAATTTGGAACTTAATTCTCGGCGACTAAACGCCAGTTTTGTATGAGTCTACCGTCTAAAGCACCCTATACTCTAAGTTGCAAAGATAATTATGTCAACATTTGAAATTCATATTGAATGCATGCTCACAAACAGACACTTGTGAGCTCGCTCTTACAAATGCTGCATGTTCACTAACAAACTAAAAACCAAACCTCAAATGAACACAAAGCCTGCAACTTTTGCCGACCTTCCCTGAACAGGGTGGCATTGGCAAATTGAAACATTTTTTACAGAATATGTGGTCAGCCTCATACCATTCCCCGAGACAGGAGTGACGGTGTCAAAGTGAATCATTTTCTGCAGCATGGGTCAGCCGCATACCAACCTATAAATCAAGGTACATATTATAACTAACAAATAACTAAATTTATTTTTTCTACTCCCATTTGGTAATTTACTAATTACAAAACGGCTAACGCAATCACAATGCCATACATTTCTACACCCGTTGCATAATGTTATTCCTTGACTTATAGGTTGGTATGAGGCTGACCACCCATACTGTAAAAAATGGTTCACTTTGCCAATGTCAGCCCTGTTTCAGGGAAGGTCGGCAAAAGTTGTGGGGCTTATGTTCATTTGAGGTTTGGATTTTATTTGTAGGTACACATTCAGCATTTGTAAGCGCGAACTACACTTGTTGGTTTGTGGGCATACATCTGAGAGCTTTAAATGAATATATCTTTGCAACTTAGATTATATTTATAGATGCAACCGGTAACCGTGTTAAAATGAACATGTGCGCATGCGCATTGTCAGAATTGGAACCATTTTTTAATTTCAAATGTCAACCTTGTATGGGGGTATGAAGACCTGTCAATCCAAGATGGCCGCAAGCGATCAGCTGATTAGGCTTCATACAATATTAGTGATATTCGGTAGGTAGGAATTACCGTGGTGATGAGACTTCCATCCCTGTTCAGATGAAAATAAATATATTTTATGTGTAGAGTCAAATAAAAATTGTTAATAGTGCAAAAATTTATCGAATTTATTTATCGGAATGCTCCAAATTAAAGCTTTCCCTTTTTCAAAGGAAAATAAAAGGCTTGAAATGAAAACAATACAAAATATTTTCACCGCAAAAAATAAACAAACTCAAAAAGTTACTTGGTTAATATGTGGGTATGAGGTTGATCACCTATGCTGTAAAAACTTGGTTCACCTGCCAATACAACTGCAGGGCATATGTTTATTTGAGTTTTGGGTTTGAATGTTATGCTTATATGCAGGATGTAAAAGCGCGACCTTATATGTGTCGGCTTGTGGGCATGAATTCAATATGAATCCTAAATATAATTTATCTTTGCAACTTAGGTTAGATTAGATAATCGAAGGGAATGATAAATCACACGTTTTGACAAAGGTAAGGTTTTAATTACTTCAAATGGCGAGTATATTATAATGACTATTATTTACTATTTTGTTATTTATTTCATGGTCGTAGAAAAAGTATTGTATGCCACTGCACGTAATTAGTCTTTGTAACACTCTTGCTGTCTATTGTGCCATTCGGCTGCGCCTCATGGCACAAACTAGCACTCGTGTTACAAAGACTATCATTACTTGGCAGTGGCATAAATAACTATTCCTTCATGGGCCAAAGCTGTATGTAGCGCTAGAGAAGTTATAAGAGATCCGAGCATTGTGTAGGTGTTGACTCTGTAGGTGAACCGAATGTGAAATAAATAACCGCATTTTTTATTGAATTGAACCCGGTAAAATCATATCATTATTATTATAATTAAATAAAGTTGTAAACTTTCACTAACACTTTCATGGTCGGTATTGTATAATGAATTGTTTTTGTGGTTTTTCGGGTGAGACCATAATAATAATATTAGGATGATTTATTTGGTGAGCGCTGTTTTTGTGTGTATCACACCTCAAGAGCCCTCTGTGAGCTTGGTCGTCGCTGCAGAAAGCGCCAATTCTCAAGCAAGACCCAGTTGTTGTAAGGTTGAATGGACCTTTCAGTGACCGGTCTTTGGTAAAGGTTTAGGAATTTTTCAACTCAGCGAAGAGCGCATTCGAAATACAAATGGTATATTTTTGTGCTCCGCCGGGATCCAAATCCACAACCGACCATGGTCTACATGCAGCTTTTTTATCTGCCGTCGTTTCGCCTTCACGAGTAGAAGGCATTTTCAAGGCGAGTTATAACGGCGTGGTGGTCTTCGCTGTCTTTTCGGTCGCCTGTCGTAGCTAACAATTCAGTATTATTATTTAAAATCAAATTATTTTTTATTAAACGTTGTTTTATTTTCACAATAACATTATTGTGAATAATATTATTGTGAAAATAAAACAACGTTTAATAAAAGATAATTTGATTTCAAATAAAATGAATTTTCACTGTGTGAATACACAAACCCTACAAAATCTATCAGTATTATAATGATTATCCACTCGCTGCACTAATTCTCTACTCTGTTGGTTCATTTGTTACATCTGCAGTGGTTTGTGTACAAATACATCCTAGTACAATGCTGGAGCAGTACCTACCACGACAAAATGTCCATTGACAGAATGTCCACTGACAAAATCCACCTGAAAAAATTTCACCGACATAATGTTCACCGACAAAATACCCACCGATACAATGTCAAAAATTTCATCCGACATTTAAAAAAATACCTATCTATAATGTATAATCTAAGTTGCAAAAATATATATTGACATTTAAAGCTCACATCAAATGCATGCCCACACACAAACACGTGTAGTTCTATAATCTATCTATAATCTATAATCTAAGTTGCAAGGATATATTCATTTAAAGCTCTCAGATGTATGCCCACAAACCAACACGTGTAGTTCGCGCTTACAAATGCTGAATGTGTACTTACAAATAAAATCCAAACCTCAAATGAACATAAGCCCCACAACTTTTGCCGACCTTCCCTGAAACAGGGGTGACATTGGCAAAGTGAACCATTTTTTACAGTATGGGTGGTCAGCCTCATACCAACCTATAAGTCAAGGATTATGATTGTTACGAATGTAGGGGTTTGTATAATTGTGTGCCTAGGCGTGTTGCTAACTGTACATGTGTGTGTATTAAATATTTTTATTATAATGTCTAAAAATTCTACTATGGAAGTATTTAGGTGCTTCTCGAATAGGCGAGAAGCAGCTCTTCTATCACATATAAATATGGGCGGCAGTTTTGTGAGAGATCAGTGTTCCTTGAACCACTGTCCCACAAATGCCAATAATAATCAGAGCCGTAATAGTGTAACCGTATTTTGTAACTCATTTTTTGAAAAATTAAATACTTTAAAATAAATCAAACCGCAATTTCATAATACTCGTAAGTAACTCAAGCAAAATCATACCAATATTATATGATTTTGCTTATTTTATATTCTATGGACATTATGTCGGTGGACATTTTGTCGCGTGGATATTATATTGTTAAGTAAATAGCAAATATATATAAATATTTAGGTAGACAGGTATATCATTTATAGCTGATGAGAGTTGTATATAAATAGGATTAATTATTATAAGTACCTAGGGTAAAGAGATATTATGAGAAAGTAACTAGCAATCATCACCATTATGTACTCGAAGTTTTTGGAAGACCGTTCTCTCGAGGTTCCAGCAAAATTGGTTTCTAGTAACTACTATCGCTGGAGTATAAAAAGCCGCGAACGGCTTGCAGGAGGCAATCTTCATACGACACTCTACTTTTAAACACAAAATACAGTATAAGTGAACACAAACCATCTGTGAAATACACGTAATCTAATCTAAGCTGCAAAGATATATATCATTTAAGATTTATACTTAATGCATTCCCACAAGCAGATATGTATAATTTCGCGCTAACACATGCCGCATGTGGACCTACAATATAAAAACCCAATCTCAAATGAACATAAGCCTTGCAACTCTTGCCGTCTTTCCCTGAAACAGGGGTGACATTGGCAAAGTGAACCAATTTTTATATTATGGGTGGTCAGCCGCATAACAGCCTATAAGTCAAGGTACATACATGACAAATTACATTTTTTAAATCAAAGAATAAAAATAACAATATATACATGGACATAAAAAACTAAATCATAAAACCAATTTCACTTTAACAAACCCTAGCTGCCAACAACACGTAAATTGCTAAATAAATGAAAAAGTGTAAAAAATAAATATAACTGTAAAAATAGATCTGAGTGTAAAATAAATATTCTGTAAAGAAGACCAGTTTTTAATTTTAACCCTAAAAATTAAAACAATATCAATGGACATTGTGTCCGTGGGCATAATGTCGATGGACATTTTGTCGTGACGCATGCTGGAGCCAGGCTCTTGCCTGTATGGCGACATGGCAACATACGAGGTGAAAGCCATTGAGAAGAAGCCTGCGACAGTATATTAAATTAACTTTTCCACGCAGGTTGTTAACATTTTGTATAGCTTTCATTCTGCAGTGGCTTTTAAATTAATTTAACAACTAAATATCTCGTGTATGGCATATTTAAATAGAACAAAACAATCTCACATAAACATAAGCTCAGCAAATTTTGCTACCCGCCCCTGAAACAGGGGTAGTATTGGCAAAGTAAAGCATTTCTTACTGTAGTGGTTGGTTTACCAGCATATATGTCTAGAAACCACTGTGCTACTGTTACTGTATCCTGCCGCCGTTCCACTAGGGGTGGCTGGGACGTCCGCAGATGCGTCTCCACTTTTTCTGTCCTTGTACATCACTTTCATTTCTTCAACATTTATCGCTTTCCTCTAATAACTTTTCTCTTATTCTTACTTGCAGGTTCCATTCATTCGCGATCCCACCTATTTGGTCAATCCATTCCTTCCTTGGTCTTTCCCTATCACGCTTTCCTCTGACATCTCCTTTCTACACTTTCTGCGTTAGTCGTTTATCATCCATTTTTTCAAGATATCCGAATATCGTCATTTTTTGTAGTTTCATTCTCATAATCCCAATCATTGCAAACTCTACCAAACAGTGTCTTTTCAGTCATTTCATCCGTACATACTTAACTCAACTCACATTTATTAACTGTTCATGCCTCACTTCGATAAATTAATATCGGTACCAATATGCCATTGTGTACCGTCAAGCGAAAGCTTTTCCCATACACTGCTGGACTAAATAGAAGAAAATACCACCCACAAACCAGATATAACGTCCCCTTTGTGCTTGATTACCTTATCTACCAATTGATTCAAAGATGACCTTTCAATGAAATTGTCTTAGGAATCACATTCTGCACAATCTGAGCTAAATAAAAACGAAAAACCCAATAATGTGAGAGTTGTTTTAAATATGTTCAATATCAATTTCCAGCATCGGCAAAGATCCTTGATAGGTTGGTATGAGGTTGACCACCTATACTGTAAAAAATAGTTTACTTTGCCAATTTCAGGGAAGGTTGGCAGGAGTTGCATGGCTTATATTCATTTAAGATTAGGTTTTATATTGTAGGCTTGCATACTGTAACTGTAACTCTGTCGCCATTCCGCTAGGGGTGGCCAGAGCCTCTGCAGAGCTGCCTCCATTTTTTCCTATCCTGAGATACCTACCTCTTTCAATTCCTTCATATCCATCACCTTTTTCATGCATTTTCTTCTTTTACGCTCACTTTGTATATCCCATTCTTTCACAATCTCCTCAATCTGATCACTCCATACTTTTCTCGGTCGTTTCTTCCCTCTTTTTCCTTTCACACTTTCATGCATGCGGCATGTTTAAGCGCGAACTTAAATGTGTCTGCTTGTGGGAATACGTTTAACATAAATCTAAAATGTAATATATCTTTGCATCTTAGATGCAAATATTGCTCATGTAAAATGACCTCTGTTGAAGATAGGGCAAACAAGCACTAAGGTGACAAGAAGTCCTTCTGTGTAAAAATGATGTAAGCTATGAAACTAAAGATTATTACTAGTGTAATCTTATCCTGTACAACATCATAATTTATTGTGAAATGACGCGTGCGAGAGCGCCGTATCTCTGCTCGGTGTCGGCGTGTGGAGACGGGGCTGGAAACGAACGCGTCGTTAGGGGTGTTGGCCACCCCCTCCACCCCTGGCCGCGTAATAAAGCTATTCACAGCCATTAACGCGCTCGTGGAGATGTGATATCTACATGAGGTAATGACGTCACATGAATAGGCGAGGTTGTGGGACCAGACCAACTGATAAGTGTACGCATCGAGATACCAAGATAATATACTAATAACCTTAGTTGCAAATATTAAAATTAATATTAAATGCATGCCCACAAAGCAAGCAAATGTAACTTCGCACTTACAAATGCTTCATGTGTACTTATAAAATAAAATCAAATGAAAATAAACGCTGCAACTTTTGACGACCTTCCGTTTAACAGGGGTGACATTGGCAAAGCGACCCATTTTCTACAGCATGGGTCGCCTGCCTTGTGTAACATTAAGGATTCACATCTATAATCTAAGTTGCAAGGATATATTCATTTAAAGCTCTCAGATGTATGCCCACAAATCAACAGGTGTAGTTCGCGCTTACAAATGCTGAATGTGTACTTACAAATAAAATCCAAACCTCGAATGAACATAAGTCCCACAACTTTTGCCGACCTTCCCTGACACAGGGGTGACATTGGCAAAGTGAACCATTTTTTACAGTTTGGGTGGTCAGCCTCATACCAACCTATAAGTCGAGGAAATATAATATGCATTTTCACAAGCAGACACGTAAAAGTTCGCGCTTAAACATGCTGTATGTGGATTTACAATATGCAAAATCAAATCTCAAATGAACATACATCTTGGAACCGACCTTTCCTGAAACAGGGGTGACATTGGCAAAGTGAACCATCTTCTACAGCAAGGGTGGTCAGCCGCATAACAAAAATGGCAAAGGCAGTGTTTCACAGTCTATTTATGGTTAACGCTACGATCAAGTCATCGTGTCGAGTTATTGCGTCGAGTTTTATACGTGATAATAATAATATTAGGATGATTTATTTGGTGAGCGCTGTTTTTGTGTGTATCACACCTCAAGAGCCCTCTGCGAGCTTGGACGTCGCTGACGAAAGCGCCAATTCTCAAGCAAGACCCAGTTGTTGTAAGGTTGGATGGACCATTCAGTGACCGGTCTTGGTAAAGGTTTATGAATTTTTCAACCCAGCGAAGAGCGCATTTGGAAATATAAAATGGTATATTTTTTGTGCTCCTCCAGGATTCGAATCCACAACATTCCATTTACGAGTCCAAAGTGCTGCCACTGGACTACGGACCGGTCCAAGATGCCAACGACACGCGGTGTACCTGAGCGGTCACCCATCCAAGTACCATCCGCGCCCAATGTTGCTTAACTTCGGTGATCTATGGGAACCGGTGCTTTCAACATGGTAACGTCGTTGACAAAGTTGATGTATTGCCAAGTGTGTCACATCCTAAGAATATATAGTGTGGATGCTATTAATTGAAAATTATGATTCATAGTCGCGTACTGTGTACTGAAAGAGAACACCGGGGAGCGAACCCAACAGAGGTTAATGAAAATACAGACTTTAAATGGCTGCCAGCGCCGTACCGGAGCAGCTGTGATCTCCTGCTGCCGACCTGAAGCGCTATTCTGCTAAATTCATTACACTTTGGATATCAAGATTGGACTATTGCAACAGCCTAATATCTCCCCCAGTTCTTGTTTGCCGTATACGCCAATCTTGTCAAATATGATTTTTTCATGCAGTTGTCTTATGAATCAAATTCTACACAATCTGAGCAAAGAAAAACCGTAAAACTCGATAATGTGAGAGTTCTTTTAAACATTTTTTAAATAAATTTCTTGTTTTCATAAGACACATTGGTCCAGTACACATGCAAACATTGCTCATGTAAAATTTTCTCAATTGCGTATACGGTAAACAAGAACTAAGGCAGCGTAATGCTTGGCCTCCCGAACGCACAAGTGTCTAGGTTACAGGCTGTTTTCAATGCCAGAGTAAAAATCATTTTTGGAGGACATAAAAGCGATCATGTCACTACCCTATTGCAGCGTCTTCACTGGCTGCGTGTCCCCGAGAGAGTGGAGTATAAAATGTGCCTTATGGTATTCAACTCTCTCAGAGGAGTGGCCCCGTCTTATTTGACTGAACTGTGTGAGGTTGAGGAGATTGTTGGTAAGCGGTGCACCCTTCGGTCAGCGAGAGGTGATTATCAACAGATTGAAAATGTCACCTCGACGGAGCAGAACGGGCTTTGGGGATAGGGCGTTTGGCTCAGCGGAACCGTTGTGCTGGAACCAGCTACCTCTGAAGCTGAGGACGGAGACTGGTAGGGAACGTTTCAAGAAGGAGTTGAAGACGTTCATGTTTTCCAAGAAGCAAGTGAAGGATGGGCGCCCTTGGGGTGGGTGGAGCCACTAAACGACGCCCAAAAGAGAAAAAATCTCCAACCATATATTATATCCATACATGTCGGAGATTGTTGGCGCTTGCGAACGAACTCCATAGATAAAAAATCACAGTACACCTTATTTTTGGACACGAGTCGCCAGCTCGTCGCCTTAAGGTCGTAAGGAATTTAGCAGAATAGCGCTTCAGGGCTGTAAGTCTCATCCCCACGGTAATTCTGACCTACCGAATATCGGTAATATTTATAGGAAGACTAATCAGCTGTTCACTTGCGGCCATCTTGGATTGACAGGTCTTTATACAAATATTACAGATATTCGATAGGTAAGAATTACCGTGGTGATGATACTTTCAGCCCAGGCAGCTCTATACCAAAATCATTATACTGTTTAGAATATGTAGTTGTGTGATGTGTTTGTCGGTGACATAATAGAACGGCACAGTGTCAAAAAGACACATGACATAACGACACATGCAAGAACGACGCATGACACAACAACACATGGTAGAACATCACGATGACAGTACATCATATGGCAAAACATTACTATGACAAAACAAGAAAGAAAATATATCACTAAGACAAAATAACACAAGGACAAAACATCACATAGCTAAAACAGAACATATCATAAACGGAACGAGAAAAAATATCACAAACAACACAAGATGTTTTGTCGTGTGATGTACTGTCATTGTGATGTTCTGTCATGTATTGTTCTGTCATGTGTCGTTCTGTTAAAAGTTAATAATAAGTGATTGAAGTCTCTCTAGAAATAAATAGATGTTAGATACTTTTATAACTTGTTTCTGATATTTATTTGTATTGTTCGAGATTGCGTGAGTGTTTGGTCGGATGTTCTAGTAAAGTCTCGCATGTAACAATTCTGAAAGATTCGAGAATGATCTTTATTCTTACTATAAAATAAGGGCAGAAACTCTATGTAACTGTAGCAAGTCAATCGACCGTTGGATTATGCAAGTAGGTATTGTAACGATTATGCTGTGTGAAGGAATATCCTCGAAGCGACTAGTGCTTCTAGACTAAGTACTTGTAACAATAATTATTATTCGAGAACAAAATAGATAGATCCGTATAAGGAGAGCGGACGGTCGCTTGCGGGCATTCTGTAATTGAGCATCGACCTGTAAAGTACTAACTGAAACATTGTAAAACAGAACAGAAAATAAATCTAAATAAATATAAATCCTCGTTTTTATTAAACAAGTTAGTTAAATCTATTGAACCTGCTAAAAACGGTACAATTGGTGTCAGGTGGGAATAGAATTTAAATAAAATAAATAAAAGACGTTAAAGTGATAAGTTCTAAATTTAAAAAAAATCTGCATTGACAATGTTTTAAATATTAAAATATTTCGTGGACATTATAAAATTTATAATTATTGTGCGTAACTAACTACCTAGGTACCTACAACATTCGCGAATTCAAAATTATTATTGACTATTATTATGTACCTACGCTGTTGTTACTGACAGCCGAAGTGATATTGTGTTTGAAGCAGGTAGGTACCTACCTACTTGTGCAAAACACTTTTGAAATAAACATAAATTATTATTGTAAACAGTGAAAGAATTACAAAAACCCATATAGTTCGGCATTCCATTAAATTTTGTTATTTTCGTAAATAAATAAATAAAAAAAAATACAAATAAATTGAAGTGAAACATGGCCCAGTATATTGCCGTGTTGGACTTAAAAGTTTGTGAGCTAAAGGATGAGCTCATTGAACGTGACCTTGAAAGCACTGGCAACAAAAATGCCTTGCAGGCGAGGCTTATGGAAGCCCTGGAGAAAAATGGAGAAGACCCGAACGCCTTTGTTTTATTATCGGGAAAGAATCGGGGCTTTGACGAGCTTAATCTCAGCATCATCGAGAGCTCCAAAAGTTTGAAGGAAGAGATGGCCGAGAGCTCCAAAAGTTTAAAGGAAGAGATGGCCGACAATTCCAGAACCCTGGAAGAGAAGCTGGGGACCCTTAAAAATGAGATGGCTGACAACTCTAAAGCCCTTGAGGCTCTGGCAGAGAATATGGCGGAGAGCAACAAAAATCTCAAGGAGGAACTGAGTGGTTTGATGGCGCAGAACTTGACCAGTCTCGAAGAAAAGCTCGATGAGAAGATTTCTGAAGGTTCCCGAGCGGTGATGGAAATTGAGGCACGTGTTGCAAGCCTTGAAAACCGTCTTCGTGCCGCCGTGAGTAGTGAAAAGCCTTTGCCGGATGATAAAACACGGCATGAACTTAACGAAGACACCGTGACTGGTAAAACCATTCCTACAAAACATGATTTACCAACTTTCGATGGGAAGTCATCTTGGGAAGGGTACATGACCCTATTCGAAACGGCAGCTATGTTTGGAAATTGGTCTCCACAGAGCAAGGCGTCCATGCTCAGCCTGTCACTTAGAGGAGATGCTCTGCGTGTGCTGCAGTCCATTCCTTTGGAAAACCGAGGGAATTATTTGGAGCTGAAGCAGCGCCTAGACATGCGCTTTGGGCACAAGTACCTGGAACAACTTTACAAATCCCAGCTAAATACCAGAGTACAGACAGCAAAGGAAAGTCTTCAAGAATTCGAGATGGACATTGCCCGACTAGTGAGAGATGCATACCCCTCAGCCCCTGACGACATTTATGAGAGTCTGGCCGTGGACAAATTCCTCAATGGACTGCATGAATGGGAGACACAACAAGCGGTGAAACTGGCCCACCCAAAGACACTTAATGAGGCTTTAACCCAAGCATTGGAGTTTGAGGCCATCAAACAATCGATCAGAGGACATGTCAAAGTACGCGGTGTTGATGCAGAAGAAGCCAAGCCACCTTCGATTGAAGAACTAATCGAAAAGGTGTTGGAACGGCTAAGACCCAGGAGGCGAGGAATACGCTGCTGGAACTGCGGCCAACTGGGTCATCTGAGCATCAAATGTCCAAAACCCCAGAAACCCAAACCACAAGTCTCGGAAAACTAGAAAGGGTTAATGGGAAGGGGCAACTGTTGACCCGCGTTGGAGAGGCCCGGAAATCTGCTGCTATTGTCGCAACCTTGAAAGGTCGAGCTAGCAGCATCTTCATTAATGGCATGATAGATGGAAGGAACTGTGAACTACTGGTGGACACAGGAGCAACCAGGACGATTGTAAGACCAGACATAGCGACAAAGCAGAAGCAAATTTTACCAACAAGATGGTCTTTGCGTACAGCAACGGGAGAGTCAGCTCGAGTACACGGGGAGACGCTGGCAACCTTCCAGATTGGCAACATGACTATCGAACATCGAACCTTGGTGGCCAATATTGAAGAAGAAGTTATTATTGGGATGGATATGCTCACTAGACTTGGATGTAATCTGGACCTGAAGAAAGGGACCATAATTATTGGGAACGAAGAGATCATTATCCAAAAACGCAATGACATGGCCACTCGAGTAGTCGTAGCAGAGACTACAAAATTGAAAAAAAACTCCGAGATGATAGTACCAGCACGTTTTGACTCCAAGTGTGCAGAAGGACAGATTATTATGATGGAACCCGAGAAGATTGGCAAGATTGCAAAAGGAGTTCTAGTTGCCAGCGCAGTAATCCGCACACAAAAGATAGTCCCAATACGGGTGATGAACATAAATGATTATCCTATTACAATACACGAAGGCAGCACCCTGGGTAATTGCGTGATAATGACGTCCATTGTACGGAACGTGAAGAGTTCGAGCTACCAGGAAGGAAAGTTGCCTGGCCGATTAGATGAACTCACTCAAAGAGCTTGCCGAGAGCTTCCCGAAGAGGATGAATGGAAAGTAAAAAGTCTTCTTTGCCGATATCAAGACATCTTTGAGGATTCCAACGGTCCGTTGGGAAGAACCAAAATTGTACGACACTGCATTGACACTGGAGACTCAAGGCCAATTCGACAGGCACCACGAAGGCTACCCTTTGCCAAGCGCGAGGAAGCAGACACAATTATCCAAGACATGCAACGGGACGGCATCATCGAACCATCAAACAGCCCGTGGACATCACCAGTTGTGTTAGTCAAAAAAAAAGATGGAACGACAAGGTTTTGCGTTGACTATCGTCAGCTCAATGATGTCACAAAGAAAGACAGCTACCCTTTGCCCAGAATAGACGACACTTTGGACACTTTGACAGGATGTGAGATCTTCTCAACTCTCGATTTGAAGAGTGGATATTGGCAGGTGGAATTGAATCCAAAGGATAAAGAGAAAACTGCCTTTTCGACAGGTTCTGGACTCTGGCAATTTACCGTTATGCCATTTGGGCTGTGCAATGCACCTGCTACGTTTGAACGCCTGATGGAAAGCGTGCTACGTGGACTATCCTGGGAAAAATGTCTAGTATATTTGGATGACATCATTATTCTTGGAAAAACTTTTGATGACCAGCTGAAGAATCTGGAACAGGTATTTCTAAAATTGCAAGAAGCCGGGCTAAAACTCAATCCAAAGAAATGTAACCTTTTTCAAAAACAAGTGAGCTATCTGGGGCACATAGTATCCGGAAAAGGGGTAGCAGTTGACCCAGAAAAGACTAGAGCTGTCAAAGACTGGCCAGTCCCGAGGGACAAGCATGAGGTCAGAAGCTTCCTGGGATTGTGTACCTACTACCGTCGATTTGTGCCGAGGTTTGCAGACATTTCTAAGCGATTGACTCGTCTCACCGAGGAGAAAAACAGCTTTGTATGGACAAATGACTGCCAACAGGCATTTGAAGAACTAAAAAAACGTCTTACTAGTGCGCCAATCTTGAGTTACCCCAGATATGAAGGGCAATTCATCCTAGACACAGATGCCAGTAATGTCGGTATTGGGGGAGTTCTTTCCCAAATTCAGGATGGCCAAGAGACAGTGCTTGGATACTTCAGCAAAGTTCTATCAAAACCAGAGCGGAACTATTGCGTCACTAGAAGAGAACTCCTGGCTGTGGTTAAATCAGTGGAACATTTCCGGAAGTACCTTTATGGAAGGAAATTCTTGTTGCGGACAGACCATGCCGCTCTGATGTGGTTGTTGAAATTCAAAAACCCTGAGGGTCAAGTAGCCAGATGGATGGAGAGACTCCAAGAATATGATTTTGATGCTGTACATCGAGCAGGAATTATCCATCGTAATGCCGACGCTTTGTCAAGAAGGCCTTGTCACGATGACTGCAGACATTGCAGCAGAGTGGACACAAAGGCTGCTATAGTAAGCCGGACGACAGTCACGAGCGAGGATTGGAGAGAAGAAGAAATGAGGCAGGACCAAGAGAACGACCCAGAGCTGAAGTATCTAATACAATGGGTGCGAGAAAAACAAAGGCCAACCTGGGAACAAGTCGCCCCGTTATCACCAACCGTCAAATCGTATTGGGCTCAGTGGAACTCCATACAACTGGAAAATGGGATACTTAAACGAGCAATTGAAAACGAAGACGGTACAGTGAAGAAACTTCAGTTACTGGTACCAAAAGTGCGAGTCGCTGAAATCTTGAAGCTACTGCATGATGGGACGTCCGGTGGACACTTAGGAGTGAAAAAGACTCTGGAGAAACTGAGGGATCGGTTCTACTGGGTGAACTGCAAGGAAAATGTAAAAGATTGGTGCCGGAAATGCGTGACATGTGCCACAGCTAATGGACCCTTAAGAAAGAAGAGAGCCCCCATGCGCCAGTACAATGTTGGGAGCCCATTTGAAAGGATCGCTATTGACATCGCTGGTCCATACCCGACTACCGAAGATGGCAACAAGTACATTCTGGTGGCCATGGACTATTTCAGTAAATGGGTAGAAGCATACGCTTTACCCAACCAAGAAGCAGTTACGGTAGCAGAAGCGCTGGTGACCCAACTGATAAGCCGATTTGGAGTACCACTGGAACTGCACTCTGATCAAGGGCGGAACTTTGAGGCCACAGTATTCCAGCAAATGTGCGACTTGCTGGGGATCAAGAAGACGAGAACCACAGCCCTGCATCCACAGTCTGATGGGATGGTAGAAAGGATGAACCGGACGGTTGGGAGATATTTGGCAAAGCATGTGTCAAGTCATCAGAGGGACTGGGACCGACATCTTCCCCTATTTCTTTTGGCTTATAGGTCTGCAGTTCACGAAACTACTGGCCAAACACCTGGGAGCATTCTTTTTGGGCGAGAACTGCGACTGCCATGTGACCTGAAGTTTGGGTGCCGACCGACTGAGGATCTTGCAGGAGAGGACTACGTCTCGGATCTCCGCAGGCGACTAGATGGTGCCCACGAGCAAGTGCGAGCAAACATCCGTGAGGCAAGTGGTCGGATGAAAGAGCGATACGACATCCGGGCTGAGGACGGTGGATACCAAGCTGGGGATTTAGTATGGCTGTTTGACCCAAAAAGGCGCCGAGGATACTCTCCAAAACTACAACGCTCATGGGATGGGCCGTATGAGGTCGTAAAACGCATCAATGACATCATCTACAAGATAAGGAAAGAGCCAAGCGGAAAACCACAGATTGTCCATTTTAACCGCCTCACACCATATCTGGGAAACAACCACGATGACAGCCCGGAGCAAAGAGCACGAAGGTGTGCCGGATTTAAGGGAGCAGCCACTTTTGATGATTTTTGGGTT
This sequence comes from Agapetus fuscipes, assembly GCA_951799405.1. Taxonomy (NCBI): domain Eukaryota; kingdom Metazoa; phylum Arthropoda; class Insecta; order Trichoptera; family Glossosomatidae; genus Agapetus; species Agapetus fuscipes. The sequence continues at coordinate 11,034,962 of OX637354.1, forward strand.
GAAGCACAAGATGGGCGAAAAATTCGGCATGACATTACCAAAGAAGTCCAACAGGATCTCTTTGCTGTACCATCTAACTACGCCATGGCTTGTTGCACGGCTGAAGACCTGGACATGTCTCGCGGGGTTGCTGGAGCATTCCGTAATAAGTTCGGCAAGGTAACAGCACCGGTGGAGTCGGGGCCTATTGCAGGGAGAGCATTATGACTACCTGGTGAAGAGCGTCACGCATACTGCCTGGTGACAAGGATGACAGTTTCGGAGAAGACTGGTTATCAAGACCTGTGGGACAGCCTCGTGCATCTACGGGACCAACTGATGCAAGCTGGCATTTCCAAGCTGGCCGTACCAAAGATGGGTGGTGGACCAGCAGGACGAGACTGGAGGATCATCAGGAACATAATGGAAACTGTCTTCGAAAATACTGGCATCGAAATCCTGGTGTGCTGCGAGCAGCTGCAGAGAAGACACCCAGACGACCGGACGGTGGATTGTTACTTCTTCTCTAGATCCGGATGCAGTCGAGGGACATCTTGCAGATACCGGCATGTTCCAGGTTCAAGACTGTTCCGGGACGGAACAGCCTAAGGAAGGGGCAATGTAACGATTATGCTGTGTGAAGGAATATCCTCGAAGCGACTAGTGCTTCTAGACTAAGTACTTGTAACAATAATTATTATTCGAGAACAAAATAGATAGATCCGTATAAGGAGAGCGGACGGTCGCTTGCGGGCATTCTGTAATTGAGCATCGACCTGTAAAGTACTAACTGAAACATTGTAAAACAGAACAGAAAATAAATCTAAATAAATATAAATCCTCGTTTTTATTAAACAAGTTAGTTAAATCTATTGAACCTGCTAAAAACGGTACAGTATAAAGTGACTCTGTACCTGAAATAAATCTTAGCAGTTGTAATAAAATTGAACCCGTGTAAAAACATAAAACACGTTTTAACAAAAATGTATGGTAACTGAAATAGCTCTTCAAGTGAACGTTTAAGTTTTGAAACAGTTTTTTGTCTAACGCTTTTTTAGTTGCGTTGCTATGAATGAATTTGAATACTTAGGCTACCTATTGATGTATTCAAGGAGTATTATTAATGCATTTGCATATTCTACGATATTCCGTATTGATTACAAACAATGAATTTCAATAGGTTGTGAGAATGCTTATTATGCATGAATTTTGTGAAAATGAAATTCATTTATTCCCAGATCAATGCTCGTATTCGAATTTTCTTCTTCTATTTTTCTTCATTGGTTATAGACTCTGAATAATAGGCACAGAAATGATTGGGTGATGAATGAGTGCGGTCTATAATCTATAACCTATTGTCTAAGTTCAAAACTCATATCAAATGTATGCCCACAAACAGACACGTGTAAGTTCGCGCTTACAAAATATTACTTATGTATAAATATTACTTATGTATATATATTGTTATTTATTGATTTAAAAAAATGTAATTTGTCATGTATGTTCCTTGACTTATAGGTTGTTATGCGGCTGACCACCCACAATATAAAAAATTGGTTCACTTTGCCAATGTCACCCCTGTTTCAGGGAAGGACGGCAAGAGTTGCAAGGCTTATGTTCATTTGAGATTGGGTTTTTATATTGTAGGTCCACATGCGGCATGTGTTAGCGCGAAATTATACATATCTGCTTGTGTCTTAAATGATATATATCTTTGCAGCTTAGATTAGATTAGATTAGATTAGACTTACATATTAAATCAGTGGTCAGTCTCATACCCACCTATAAGTCAAGGAATTGGTCCTTCGAACTGGATGTGGTACATTTAAATATTTATTTTTGTATGTTTATGTATACCCACAAACAGACACGTGTAATATTAGATTAGATAATATATTATACACAAAGTTCTTTACGAGTACATAAATCACTTTTAAAAATCATTTAAAAATAATCAAAATATGTTTTATTAACCGTTGGTAATCAAGGAGGTCACACTGGCAAGGAGCTCACGCTGTTATATTGTTTGCATCCCTGTTAAGTTTTATGTCGGCCATTTTTAAGCCCTTAATTAACAACTATGTGCGGGTTTTTATTACAACGGCGAGGTCTTAATTTAATTAATAATTAATCACCTCGAAGTGTCGGCCGTAAACAAAGCCAAGCTCAGACAAGATTCCGGAATAATGAGCGAGGAAATATTCCACAAAAATCAGGGTAGCAATATTCCAGGGCTGGAAGTCTCATCACCACGGTAATTCTTACCTACCGAATATCCGTTTCCTGTGCTGAAAGCATAATAAAAGTACTAAGGTAGGACGTAGCATATTAGTAATATTTACTACAAAATACACATTTTTTTTAATTTTGTGAAGAAGAGTGCAATTCACCAACCTATTCTGCCTGGCCAGGAACAGGTATTAATATCATCAATTAACAATTCATTATTATATATTTTAATCAATTATTAATTAATAATTACCCAATGACATCTGTTGAACCCGAGTCAAAGTTATAGTTAAATGACCCAGGCGGGGATCGAACCAACGTAGTTCTATTTTAAATACGTTAGAAAGATCAACCACTTGACTCCCTCGGCAACAAAAGAGAAACGAAATTATATTTTGAACGAGAAATTATATTTTTTATAAATACAATGAACTTGAACATTGGCGCTTTGTAGCGACAAACAAGCTCGTACACCTCTGCGGCACTACAACAAGTGTCATAGACCCCTAGAGTCTCTAGAATCTAGGGAGTCTCCCGCACAAGATTTCTTTAAAAAAAATCCGATGCCTCTTGGCCGGTATAAAAACAGGACAGAGAGACATAACTTCAGCATAAAATTATTGACTCAATTTAAATTTCCAGATATCACTGGCTCGATAAGTAAATGAAATAATCAACCCGGCGGAGTTAGTCGTTGGCAGTACTCCATCTTGAGACGCAGGCTCCTCCCTCGTCCCCAATCTCGGTATTGTTCTCGCATTGTGTGCCCCTCCCTAGTCCTGCGCCAATTTCCCAGCGGAGTGACGCTACCTGTAATTAAACGAGACGCTGCTAGGGATGGGAACATTCAATAATATCATAGAGGAGCAGAAAATAAATTACGGCATTGGTACAATGACTCTGGTTATGACTCTGGATGAAATGAAAGAAGTATGCAAGGACCGAAAAAAATGGCGGTTGATCTGTAATGCGAGTTATAACTCGTAATAGTACCAACATTTCAGGGGCATTTTTACGTTCGCCTGAGTTTTTTTGTACACATTGAAATGTATTTGTGAAGATCTTTGTTCTCTTTCTTACTATTGGCCATTTTCGTAAGTAAGTTGAAACAGATAGATAATGCCTAATTTCGTTAAAATATTTCTAGTCTACAGATATGATAAGTCAATGGATGCTAACCTTCCGTGAAAATACGATATAGCAAGCAACGATCTATGTATAATCTAAGTTGCAAAGAAACATTGACAAACAGATGAAGACTACACAGGGGAAGAACAAAGAATGTCAGCTGAATAACATTTTGAGTAAATCAAAATTATAAATTTGAAAGTCTGTATTTCTAATGATTATTGAAGGTTGGTATGCGGCTGACCACCCATACTGTAAAAAATGGTTCACTTTGCCAATGTCACCCCTGCTTCAGGGAAGGTCGGCAAGAGTTGCAGGGCTTATGTTCATTTGAGATTGGGGTTTTTATATTGTAGGTCCACATGCAGCATGTGTAAGCGCGAAATTATGCATGTCTGCTTGTGGGAATGCATTTAATATGAATCTCAAATGATACATATCTTTGCAGCTTAGATTTAGATTTAGATTGCCTGTCACAAAGAACCGGAAATACCGCCTAAACTGTGATAGCGACTGTTGTTGCATTACAATTTTGCAGAGCTTTCGATACACACATATGTCGTTAGATGGCATTAGTTGATTAGTCGGCAAAAGTTACATGCATGAAAGTCACATGCAGCATTTCTAAGCGCGTACTGACACGCGTCTTTTTGTGGGCATGCATTCAATATGAATTTTAAATGTTAGTATATCTTTGAAACTTGTATTATATTACAGACTAGGGGCGTTGCCCCTGGCTGCTACGCAGCCCAACCCCTTAACATTTGGTGAATGTGTATATTGCGCATAGTTTCCTCGCGTTAAAATTCGGAAAATATGTAAAATAAAAACATGCAGCCTTTGTAAAAGAAAATCGACCACCCATAGTTTAAAAAATGGTTCACTTTGCAGATTTCAGCTGTGTTTCAGGGAAGATTGGCAAGAGTTGCCGGGCTTATATTAATTTGAGATTGGGTTTTTATGTTGTAAGTCAACATGCATTATGTGTAAGCGCGAACTTATAAATGTCTGCTTGTGGGAATGCATTTAATATGAATCTCGATTGGTATGTATCTTTGCAACTTAGAATATACAACTTAACAAAATAATTTCCTTGACTTATAGGTTAGTATGTGGCTGACCACCCATACTGTAAGAATGGTTTACCATGAAAATTTTATCTCGGTTTGAGGAAAAGTCGGTAAGAGTTGCAGGGCTTATGTTCATTTGAGATTAGTTTTTTATTTTGTAAATCCACATGGGGCATTTGTAAGCGCGAACTTATACCTGTCTGCTTGTGGGAATGCATTTAATATGAATCTCAAATGGTATGTATCTTTGCAACTTAGATTATAGAACTTAACAAAATAATTTCCTTGACTTATAGGTTAGTATGTGGCTGACCACCCATACTGTAAGAATGATTTTCCATGAAAATTTTATCTCGGTTTGAGGAAAAGTCGGTAAGAGTTGCAGGGCTTATGTTCATTTGAGATTAGTTTTTTATTTTGTAAGTCCACATGGGGCATTTGTAAGCGCGAACTTATACCTGTCTGCTTGTGGGAATGCATTTAATATGAATCTCAAATGGTTTGTATCTTTGCAACTTAGATTATAGAACTAAACAAAATAATTTCCTTGACTAAAAGGTTAGTATGTGGCTGACCACCCATACTGTAAGCAATGGTTCACAATGCAAATTTTATCTCTGTTCGAGGAAAAGTCGGCAAGAGTTGCAGGGCTTATGTTCATTTGAGATTAGTTTTTTATTTTGTAAGTCCACATGGGGCATTTGTAAGCGCGAACTTATACCTGTCTGCTTGTGGGAATGCATTTAATATGAATCTCAAATGGTATGTATCTTTGCAACTTAGATTATAGAACTTAACAAAATAATTACCTTGACTAAAAGGTTAGTATGTGGCTGACCACCCATACTGTAAGCAATGGTTCACAATGCAAATTTTATCTCTGTTTGAGGAAAAGTCGGCAAGAGTTGCAGGGCTTATGTTCATTTGAGATTAGTTTTTTATTTTGTAAGTCCACATGGGGCATTTGTAAGCGCGAACTTATACCTGTCTGCTTGTGGGAATGCATTTAATATGAATCTTAAATGGTTTGTATCTTTGCAACTTAGATTATAGAACTTAACAAAATAATTTCCTTGACTTATAGGTTAGTATGTGGCTGACCACCCATACTGTAAGAATGGTTTACCATGAAAATTTTATCTCGGTTTGAGGAAAAGTCGGTAAGAGTTGCAGGGCTTATGTTCATTTGAGATTAGTTTTTTATTTTGTAAATCCACATGGGGCATTTGTAAGCGCGAACTTATACCTGTCTGCTTGTGGGAATGCATTAAATATGAATCTCAAATGGTTTGTATCTTTGCAACTTAGATTATAGAACTAAACAAAATAATTTCCTTGACTTAAAGGTTAGTATGTGGCTGACCACCCATACTGTAAGCAATGGTTCACAATGCAAATTTTATCTCTGTTTGAGGAAAAGTCGGCAAGAGTTGCAGGGCTTATGTTCATTTGAGATTAGTTTTTTATTTTGTAAGTCCACATGGGGCATTTGTAAGCGCGAACTTATACCTGTCTGCTTGTGGGAATGCATTAAATATGAATCTCAAATGGTTTGTATCTTTGCAACTTAGATTATAGAACTAAACAAAATAATTTCCTTGACTTAAAGGTTAGTATGTGGCTGACCACCCATACTGTAAGCAATGGTTCACAATGCAAATTTTATCTCTGTTTGAGGAAAAGTCGGCAAGAGTTGCAGGGCTTATGTTCATTTGAGATTAGTTTTTTATTTTGTAAGTCCACATGGGGCATTTGTAAGCGCGAACTTATACCTGTCTGCTTGTGGGAATGCATTTAATATGAATCTCAAATGGTTTGTATCTTTGCAACTTAGATTATAGAACTTAACAAAATAATTTCCTTGACTTAAAGGTTAGTATGTGGCTGACCACCCATACTGTAAGAATGGTTTACCATGAAAATTTTATCTCGGTTTGAGGAAAAGTCGGTAAGAGTTGCAGGGCTTATGTTCATTTGAGATTAGTTTTTTATTTTGTAAATCCACATGGGGCATTTGTAAGCGCGAACTTATACCTGTCTGCTTGTGGGAATGCATTAAATATGAATCTCAAATGGTTTGTATCTTTGCAACTTAGATTATAGAACTAAACAAAATAATTTCCTTGACTTAAAGGTTAGTATGTGGCTGACCACCCATACTGTAAGCAATGGTTCACAATGCAAATTTTATCTCTGTTTGAGGAAAAGTCGGCAAGAGTTGCAGGGCTTATGTTCATTTGAGATTAGTTTTTTATTTTGTAAGTCCACATGGGGCATTTGTAAGCGCGAACTTATACCTGTCTGCTTGTGGGAATGCATTTAATATGAATCTCAAATGGTTTGTATCTTTGCAACTTAGATTATAGAACTAAACAAAATAATTTCCTTGACTAAAAGGTTAGTATGTGGCTGACCACCCATACTGTAAGCAATGGTTCACAATGCAAATTTTATCTCTGTTTGAGGAAAAGTCGGCAAGAGTTGCAGGGCTTATGTTCATTTGAGATTAGTTTTTTATTTTGTAAGTCCACATGGGGCATTTGTAAGCGCGAACTTATACCTGTCTGCTTGTGGGAATGCATTTAATATGAATCTCAAATGCTATGTATCTTTGCAACTTAGATTATAGAACTTAACAAAATAATTTCCTTGACTTATAGGTTAGTATGTGGCTGACCACCCATACTGTAAGAATGGTTTACCATGAAAATTTTATCTCGGTTTGAGGAAAAGTCGGTAAGAGTTGCAGGGCGTATGTTCATTTGAGATTAGTTTTTTATTTTGTAAATCCACATGGGGCATTTGTAAGCGCGAACTTATACCTGTCTGCTTGTGGGAATGCATTTAATATGAATCTTTAATGGTATGTATCTTTGCAACTTAGATTATGTTAAGAAATACACAAAATAATTTTCTTGACTTATAGGTTGGTATGGGGCTGACCACCCATACTTTAAAAAATGGTTTACTTTGCAAATTCACCTTTGTTTCAGGGAAGGTTGGCAAGAGTTGCAGGGCTTATGTTCATTTGGAATGGGCTGTTATGTTGTAAGTACACATGCAGCATATGTAAGCGGGAACTTATACATATCTGCTTGTGGGAATGCATTTAATATAAATCTTAAATGTTATATATCTTTGCAGCTTAGATTAGATTAGATTAGAACTTATACATGTCTGCTTGTAAGAATGCATGTAATATGAATCTCAAATGTTATATATCTTTGCAACTTAGATTACAGATTGAAATCCATTTTTATTTGGCTTTTTTTTTTTTTTTAGTTTGCATGAAATAAAAGAAAATGTAAAAAAAACTTTCACGTTTTGCCGCTAGATGTCAATATTGTTCCATACATTTTCAGTATGAACAAACAGATTTTTAGCTAAAAATTTTCATACATTTGTAAACACACACGCGTAAGCTCGCGGCATTGCAGCATATATACAAAAATTAATTTTCCATAGGTCATGAATGTGTTTCATCTGCTGTGATGGCATTGGTTTTGAAAATCGAAACTCGACGACGAAAGACGACGACGAAGGGCAATATAATAAAGGATAATGCGAAAGTATTGGAGGTTTTTCGCAACCGCCAATCCCACTCTCAGAAGCAATTTCCCGGGATTTTATATTTACGACATCATCATATAACATGTGATATGTATACATCGACGGTAGGTAAAAGGAAGTAGGGCATAAGTGACGTTTTGGTCAAAAATGAGTTATAAATGCTATTGTAATGTTCTTGGGTTCGGAAAGTCTCTTAATTAAAACATACAGGTCTTCTTTCAGGATCTTTATTTGCCCTTAATTTATTTTTACAATTTATATTTATTTTAAACACTTTTAGTTACTCAAAATTATTTTCACAGTTCAGTATCGCTTACACTCTTCAAAGGCAACTATCTCACTGACCAGGTGCACTCAACGTATATACTCAACTATACTTCACAGACAGAAGTATCTAGTGACTAATTTGCCATCAAAGCTCTCGAACATTCTACCAAATTCAAGAGTACAAAAGTATAATTTATTTTCTAGATTTTTTAAGCTTATAATTATTGCTACCTACGGTGTACACCTATTTTAATCTACTTTTGACATAATACTACTATTAATAGGAATGCCAATAAATGCCTTTATTTTTATTTTATGTTAGAACTGTTTTGATTTGAACGATATAATAAAAAATAAAAAAGTTATGCAATTTTTCTGCAATCTAGAACTTTAAACTGATCTCCTGAACAATTTAGTTATTGTCGCTTATGCCCTATTACCTTTTCAACGTCGATATGTTCGGCTGTGCTCGGCAAACATCGGCAGTTCCCGAATAGAGCCTTTTTGTTGGCGGGTAAAATACAACACGAATAAATTTCCTTCTCTAAAGTGGCTTTGTCTGGCCGTTTGACGTTATATTTTTTTTGTTCGGCAAATTAGCAACGAATTTTTGCATCGAGACGGCATAGTTAAACGATGATTGATTGAATAAGAGATTTAGGCTTATAAGGCCACGGCGGTTGATCTGTAATGTTGGCGGCCACGGCTAGGGTTTTAAAATTAGAATCTTGTGTTTTGTATTTGTTTTAATATTTATATGGATGATTTGTTAATTGTCAAAATGTAGTTTATTGTATATGTTACTTACCTTAACTTTTATTAGGTATTTACTATTTGATGATGGTTCGTATATAGACCGAAACGTTAGTAAATATATAAAAATAAAATAAACGAGTGAAATAAAACCGTGTTTCAAAAAGTTATTGCTTTGTTTTTTTAATTATTATGTAGAAAGAATTATTTATTTTAAATTAAATTTTAGTTTTTTGCTCTCAGTTGGAAATCGAACGCACGACCTTTCGATTACGAGTCCGTAGTATTAGCCATTAGACTCCTCCTCGGCGTCAGTGTCTTAAAACAAAGCAACGCAACACACACCACAGCACTGCGCAGCTAACGGTCCTGCGACCGGATAAAGACAACTGCCACATCACCAACACCTCTGCGGCACTATAACAAGTGTCATATACCCCTAGAGTCTCTCTTTAAAAAACACTCTCTTCAAGCATGCTCATCTCTGTTTTTCACTTTTCAGATTCCAGTTATTTTCATTCTCGCTCATATGATCAAACCATACTTTGCTCTTGCTCTTTTCTCGGAGAATGAAATACCTACATTTTCTCAGCATATCTTCTCTATTGATAACAAACAAACAAATTAATTCCAACAGTTCCTAGACGGCAAGGTGAGTTCATTTTACACCCTAGTGCAGTTAAAGCTAACACGAACTATGGAGTGTTGTTCCCTGTTAACATTCTGCTATCCGTGTCTGAATCTGTAATGCCCCCCTCTTAGGTTACTTGTATGGCGCCGTGCTACGCCACTGGGTCTCCCCCCCCCCCCCCTTCCCCCAGCGTGAGAGTCGAGTTACGTCCTTGGTTGGCTCACGTGTGACTGAAATCGTAGGCAATTGAAGTTCAAAGCTTTGAAGCGTGAAGAGCTGGCAACGTTGCATGATATTGTTGAGGATATGTAGTCGTGTGTTGTGTTTATCTACTAATATTGTACCAAGTACTTGTATAGTTTTGTCATGTGTCGTTCTGTCATGTGTTGTTCTGTCATGGAACCGTGTGTGTCTGTGTGAGCTAATAGTAAGTGTTAGAAGTCTTTCTAGAAGTAAATAGATGTCAGGTACCTACTCAAATATATTTGTATTGATATAGTACTTGATATTGATTTGGATTGTTCGTGATTGCTTGAGTGTTTGGTCGGATGTTCTAGTAAAGTCTCGCATGTAACGATTCTGAATCTTTCGAGAATGATCTTTTTTCTTAGTATTAAATAAGGACCACTCTAAAAGCGCTCGAGATATTAATGTCAACTCGTAAAAACCCCTTGTTTGTATTTTTGCTTTATTAAAACCTTGATTATTTTAGTGAGACTCATAGTTACCTGTGTTATTAGGTTGGTATGAGGCTGACCATCCATTTCCGATCCGATTTATTTTTCACAATGTAGGTTACAATGTACTGTTCACTATTCACTTTCTACTTACAAGTCTTCGCGTTACAATTGTCAAAGCGACTCTGTCTGTCTCACAGAATCTTTGCGCGTATTTACATATATTTGCGACTGAGACGATTCTTGCGTGTTTGAGAACATGGTAAATACTTCCTCTAGGATTGTTCGACACTATACCAGATACATCACACACAACAATCAGCGTGTCTAGGCTCACGTCCACACGATCTCATACGTTCGTAACAATATATTTGTAACATAGATATAAAAATAAAGGCTTTTATAAAAAAAAAAAATATGACATAGTATGAAAAATGTTATGACTCTGGAGGAAATCAAAGAAGTATGTAAGGAGAGAAAGAAATGGCGGTTGATCTGTAATATTGGCGGCTAGGGTTTATTAAATTGAAATTTGTTTTATGTTTTAGTTTTGATGGCCATAGGTAAGTGCTATTATTTATTGATTTAATAAATGTAATTTGTCGTGTATGAGTAGGTATGTTCCTTGACATATAGGTTTGTATGCGGCTGACTATCCATGCTGTAAAAATGGTTCACTTTGCCAACGTCACCCCTGTTTCAGGGAAGGACGGCAAGAGTTGCAGGGTCTATCTCCATTTGAGATTTGGTTTTTATGTTGTAGGATGAGGCAGGTGCAAGCGTGAACTTGTACGTGTCTAATTGTGAGAATGCATGTAATGTGAATCTCCAATGTTGTAGCATATCTTTGCAACTTAGATTGGATTAGATTAGATTCTACGTTGTCCATGCTTCACATACAAATGCACATTCAAACAACGTTGCCATATTTTGTTCAGAAAGCTCTTTGACACAAATATAAAGTTGTTCTCGCTTCTCTCTGTCATCGCGACTCTATAGCAGCGTTAATGAAAGCGTTAACAGAGCGCTTGTCTCTTCTGCTTATGGGGTGTCGAGCGCTTTATATATTGCCCCTCTAATAAGGGTTGAAAATCGCGCAGTACAGCACGCCAGGTACTGCGTTACTTTACTGGCCAGAAACAGGTATTACAATTCATCATCATCATCATCATTGGCACGACAACCCGGGGTGGGTCTTGGCCTCCCTCAGCAACCGCTGCCAGCGCTGTCTATCCAACGTCTTCCTCCTCCAGTCCCACATTCCCACTGCACGGCAATCCGCCACCACTCCATCCAGCCATCTTGAACGTGGTCTTCCCACTGTCCGGCGTCCCTCCGGGTTCGTCATCACAATCGTCTTCTCCAGGCTCCGATGGTCCATTCGCTGAATAAGCCCCAGCCAATGCAGTCTGTTGACCTTTATTGAGCGATATTAGCGAGGTATTACAATTATCAAGTAATAATTCATTATTTTAATATTTTAATGACTTATTCATTAATGTTTCTTTACTTATAGGTTGGTATGCGGCTGACCACCCATACTGTAAAAAATGGTTCACTTTGCCAATGTCACCCCTGTTTCACAGGGAAGGTCGGCAGGAGTTGCAGGGTGTATGTTAATTTGAGATTCGGGTTTTTATATTGTAGGTCAACATGCGGCATGTTTAAGCGCAAACTTTTACGTGTCTGTCTGTGAAAACGCATTTAATGTGAATCTTTAATGTTACATATATTTGTAACTTAGATTAGATTAGATTAATCATAGCCTGATGACATCTGTTGAACTAGGGTCAAAGCTATTATCGATAGGACACGATTGAGAAGCATGACAGAAAGAACTCTGAAGGATAGAATTAAGAGTGAATGGGTAAAGAAGGAATGTAAGTTGAAAGAGGATGTGAAAATTAAGGTACAAAAGAATGCGATGAGATGGTTTGGGCATGTGGAAAGAATGAATGATGATAGACTGACAAAGTACATATGTATAATGCAAAGGAAGTGTGAAAGGAAAAAGAGGTAAGGTACGAGCGAGAAAAGTATGGAGGGATTGTGAAAGAATGGGAAATACAAAGTGAGTGTAATAGAAGTAAGCGTATGATAAAGTTTATGGATATTGCTATGAACTATGAGTTTGTGTGTACACTGTACAATGTACAGTGTACATGTACCTAGGCACGTAGCTTGCTAGTGTGCGTAACTGGAATAGTGTCAAACAGCTAGAATAATGATGAAATGGACGATAGTAGACTGCTCTGGTATAATCCATTAAATAATTATTAGTACGTAAGCCTAAGCATGCTGGGTGGTGTGTGTGTGTGGAACAATCCACTATAGAAGAATCTGGAATACACGAAAAACGTCCATATGAACTGTATAAATATGAGCCGCAATTGTGTGGAGCGTCAGAGTCTCTTTCAACATTGAGCCGCGAAGTCGATAGAGCTAGAAAAGTACTGTGTAACCGATATTGTGCAAAATAAATCTTGATAAATAAATAAATCGCAGTTTAATTAAAACGAGCCCCAGTAAAATCATTACTTATCTAATCTAATCTAAGTTGCAAAGATATGTAACATTGACGATTCACATTATATGCATTCTCACAAGCAGTCAGCAGACACGTAAAAGTTCGCGCTTGCACATGCCGCATGTGAACCTATAACATAAAAATCCAAATCTCAAATGGAAATACACCATGCAACTCTTGCCGACCTTCCCTAGAACAGGGGTGACATTGGCAAAGTGAAACATTTTCTACAGTATGGGTAGTCAGCCGCATACCAACCTTTAAGTCAAGGAACATGCACAACAAATTACATTTTTTTTAAACGGACAAATAATATAATTTTAATGTACAAACATCAAAACCCTAGCCCTAGCCGCCAACATTACAGATCAACCGCCATTTCTTTCTGTCCTTACATAATTATTTCATTTCATCCAGAGTGAATTATGTTAAATATCTTGCAAAATTAATCTTGCTGAATAAATAAATCGCATTTTAATTTAAAATAACCTCAGTAAAATCATAACAATATGAATGAATTGAAAGAGATATGTAAAGATAGGAACAAATAAAGGCAGCTCTGCAGAGGCTCTTAGCGGAATTGCAACAGAGGTACAGTTACAGTTACAAGGGCACAGTACAGTGTGTGTAAGACTATGAGGTGTTGCCAGATCTTTATTGTGAAAGGGAAATTACTCGCTTGGAATGAAAAGAGTTAGCGCGACACTCAATAAAGAGTAATTGAATCTAACGTAGCGAACTTCATGCTGGGACAGTAATTAAGATTTTGGAGCTTTTAAGTAAAACGCGGGAAAATTAATGTACCTGCGAAAGGCCTAGAGTTTACTGAAGCAGGATCTTATATACAGGCACGTTACGCAAATTAAGTTACACAAATAGTGCAACTTCTTGCCGCATTATCCACGAAGTGTTTCGCACTGGCGAGTGGTGAGTTTATTTTTACAGGTAGATTGCAAAAATGTTATTTGTTGTGTATGTTCCTTAACTTATAGATTGGTATGCGGCTGATTTGTAGCTGAATACTATTTCTTATTTGTATTCCTTGACTTATAGGTTGGAAAAAGAGGTAAGGGACGACCGAGAAAAATACGGAGTGATCAGATTGAGGAGATTGTGAAAGAATGGGATATACTAAGTGAGCGTAAAAGAAGAAAATGCATGAAAAAGATGATGGATTTGAATGAATTGAAAGAAGTATGCGCACTACAAAGGAGCTCCTGCCTACCATTAAGCAGAAAAAGCTAATGTACTTCGGTCACATTATGAGAAATGAGAAGTACCGTCTCCTTCATCTTATCATTCAGGGTAAGATTGAGGGGAGAAGATCTCAGGGACGCCGAAGGACATCGTGGCTGAAGAACCTGCGACAGTGGTTCGGCAGAAGCACTAAGTCCCTATTTCGAGCCCCAGCATCAAAAATCAAAATAGCTATGATGATCGCCGATCTTCGTTAGAAGTGGCACAAGAAGAAGAAGAAAGAAGTATGTAGGGATAGGAAGAAATGAAGGCAGCTCTGCAAAGGCTCTGACCACCCCTAGCGAAATGGCGACAGAGTTACTATTACAGTTAATCTATTGTTATCTTACTGTTCATGCATGAGCTAAAGAATTGACGTAAAACTATAAAATGTAATATGTAGTCGGCCTAACCGTAGTTTAGTGATTCTGACATATGACCCGTCTATTTCACATGCGCAGATCTTCTACCCGGAAGACCTCCGACCTTCAGCATCCTTCCTCTGAAATGAACCTTGGGGTCTGACCGCTGAAATTATTTATCGCTTTTGGAGGGGTAGAACGAGATACTCGCTCCATAAGGGCGAGTGAAAAATCTTCATCCAAAAAAAAGGTTTGAATTTTTTTTTGAACACTGTTCATTTATGAAACACTGATTTCCTCTTTCAGTGTTAATTTCAAACCCAAATACAATACCGGCAATGCGTACTCAGTCTTCACAAGGAATGAAAACCAGTCTCCTCACAAACTCGGAAACCTCCAGTTCAAGTGAAGGAGGGGTTGACGTAAGGCCGGCCCCTTTACATGTAAAAATAAATAGAAACAATCGCAACAAAAGTTACACTGTATGTGTAGCTTAATTGCGTTGCGCTGCCATCTCACTTATTTGATCAATCCATTCTTATCTCGGTCGTCCCCTTCCACGCTTACCTTTGATATTCCCTTTGTACACTTTTTGCCAGTCGTTCATCCTCCATTATTTCTTGATGCACAATCAATCCGAGTGACAAACAATCAATGTACAAAATCCCACAAGCAGACACGTATAAGTTACACATGCCGCATGTGGACTTACTACATAAAAATCCAATCTCAAATAAACATAAGCCCTGCAACTCTTAACTCTTGCCGACCTTCCCTGAAACACTGGAGACATTGGCAAATGGGTGGGCAGTCTCATACCAACCTAAAAGTCAAAGAAACCTTTTGTAAAATTACATAGCGCTGTAAAATACGAGGTTTATTATGCCAAATTTTCAACACTTTTTTTTTCAATATTCATATATTTTTATGGCCGTTTATTGTTGCCTTTATCGGCCTCTATGGAGTGTTCGCCCCTTCCCGCTATCTACCAGCCTCGCACGGGGCGCAATAAAAATTCTCACGAGATAATAAGGCCTGTGGATAATTATGAACTCTTTATGGGCCATAAATCCACCCCCATAATGTGGACTCGTGAGGGCAGAGAACGCGGCCTCGGTGAGGGCGCTAAATGAACTTATGAAAGGCCAATTTGTAAAAAAAGTGAATGGGAACAATGACTGCCTTCCTCCAGCCCATCGGTAATACTTTCACACAAACCTTGCATAATTCAAACATAAACTATCACACATTTACCTCATGTTTTCAACATTTCACCATTTAAAGATAGCAAACTTTATAACATATCGATGCCTTAAAGGTAAAACTAAATGAGTTACGTATAATATAGTTTTTTCAGATAAATACACATTTTTTCTATTTTCTGCAAGAGGAAACACGAAGAATGTGTGAATATCCTGTAGTTTAGAATTTTGGTAAAACAGTATAAGAAATAATCATATTAAAATGAACTTGGTATCATTTTCACTTATTTCATCAGGCAATACATTTCTTGTTCTTACCTTTCCTCTTTTCAATCTTCACAATTGAAAAGATGCATTAAAAGAATGATGAAAGTCAACTAAAGGAACGTTACAAATTATATTATAGAAACCGCAAAGATTAAACTGATAAGTGACATATTAATTAAGCTAATATGGACTTCTCAGATAATGCACATTTTTTCCTATTTTCTACGAGAGAAAACACTAAAAAAGTGTGAAAATCCTGTAGTTAAGGAGTTTGTTATGAGTAGTAGTTCATTATTAGTTCACTTACTGTAAGAAGTTAAGCACAATAATGTGTTTTATCCACGATTTCACAAATCAGTGAATCCTTCCAAGCAACTCAATTCTTATTCAGTTGTACCTTAAAGGTTTCGATGTAATGAATCTATCTATAATCTAAGTTGCAAGGATATATTCATTTAAAGCTCTCAAATGCATGCCCACAAACAAACACTTGTAATGCGCGCTTACAAATGCTGAATGTGTACTTACAAATAAAATCCAAACCTCAAATGAACATAAGCCCTACAATTTTTGCCGACTTTCCCTGACACAGGGGTGACATTGGCAAAGTGAACCATTTTTTACAGTATGGGTGGTCAATCTCATACCAACCTCAACCATCAAGTCAAGGAATGATTCAGCAAAAGGATGTTTTTAAGTAAACGAAACTATCAAATAAACACATTCAAATATTTCATATCCTCCTATTTTATTTACACGCGACATAACAGATTCGCAAAGCTTTTCTAGGAGACGAGGGAGCTTATTATTTTTGTCCTTTTCACACGAGAACACATTCTGCCCGTATTATGGTTTGTCTATAGATTACCGGGTCTTTCTAGTAGCGCATGTGGATGTATGAAAGCTTTCACACGGTCCGGTCTGTTCGACAATCCATAGACAAAGCATACACAATCCGGGCAGAATGGTTCTCGTTTGAACAGGGGGTGAGGCTTTATATTTTTTAGTTCCAGTCTCGCAGCAGTTCACTCTGAAGTTGGCGCTTTGTACGTTATATACACGTTCCTTTGAGACAGACCCATCTTCAAGACAAATCTGCTAACATTACTTCGCTGTTTTGTAGGATACTTACTTTTATATTTTGTTTTTGTTGTTTATTAATGTTTTTAATCAAAACTAATAACGCTGATTATCAAAAGGAACGATATGAAAGATAAACAAGCAACAGTTTTATCAAATGTGTACAGTAGAACCTTGATTATCCGACTGCAGTTTCTTGTGGACCGAACCATCCCCGGAAAATAGTAATAATACTCGGAATATTATATTATATTCTTTTTTTGATATTCACTTTTTATTTTTGTTTATAACCTGTGAGATTGCGAAAGAATGGAACCTGTAGAGTAAGAATAAGAGAAGAGTATGTGTGAAGAAAGTGATGAATGTTGAAGAGAAGAAAGAGGTATGCAACGACAGAAAAAAGTGGAGACGCATCTGCGGAAGTACCGGCCTCCCCTAGTGGACGGCGGTAGGATAAAGTAACAGTAACAGTACATTCTTACTCTTTTTGCTGTAGTTGCATATATTGTATTACTTATTTTCCAAATTGAAAAACTATTAATGTCCTTGAATTATGTAAACTTTCAACCTTCCTATGTAATTTTATATTATGCTGTGGTTTTTCGTAAAATAAAAATAAAATGAATGTTCTGCTTTCTTGGATCTGTGGATTTTTCTGGGATTTTTTTTCTTATGATTCTTTCTGTGAAAGTTAATGTGGAAATGTAACAGTGTTTTAAAAGTAACTTGTTTTAATTTTAGTTAAAATCTACCGCGACCATGGTTATGTCAAGCGAGCTCGGATAATCGGGGCACTACTTTACTGCTCTTGATGTAACGAACACTGCTCTCACAACGAGTTATACTTTGCAGAGCAAACTTGTCGACTGGGTGTAAGGCAGACAAGATAAATAATGCATTTGCCGCGAGACGAGGAAGTCCGGGCAGAGAAAAATTAAACTTCATCAGAGACGTATATTGCAAGCTGGATGGGAGCGTTTGTCTTGCAAGTTCTGTAAGGATGAGAAATATTTAACAAATTTCCTTTTATTATGATATTTTTTATTTACCTATTTCATCTGTACGTAGATTTTACTGTTTTCTTACGAATTTTACTTATTTTGATGACATTCCTTGTTTTTCCCTATAGTCTTCATATAATGTTAGTTCAAAATAACTTTTTATTAAACGCATAGTTTCATTTTCACATTTTTTTTATTTGAATTGCCTAAGCGCTTTCGGACTTAATCCGTGCATCTTCAGAGGCTAACTGAGGTAAAACAACAGCAACAATATCAAAATTTAAGGCAGGGAAGAGACAGTGCGTGGGTTTTTTCGGGCAGGTACTGTTAGTAGGGGAGAAGGACTAGGTATTTGTTTATTAATAATATTATCGTTTTTTTTTGTGAATTTCTAGAGTTTGAATGGCAATAAGTTGTCTGCTTTCGCACCCTGAGTGGAGGACCATTACTCCTGAGTCCTGTTGTGTCAAAGAATGGTCGTTTTCGATGCAGTGGTCCGCCATCTCGGTATGTTATACCTAGCCGATAGGTTAGTTGGTAGACGAATGCGTTTGAACGAAACCACTAGCCCGCTGTCTTCAAAGACAAGCCACCTAGCCACTAGCCCTAGACCACTAGCCCGATGACTTTGAAGACAGCGGACTAGTGGTCGATTCCACTTCTCTTCCTCTTCTTCCTCAGCCTTTCTCAGTCCACTCCTGGACGTAGACCTCCTCCGATCCTCTCAATTTCTGTCTTTTCGCTGCTGTGTTCGACCACCCTCTGCCTCCAGTTCCCTTTATTTCGTCCAGCCACCTCAGTTGGAGTCTTCCCCGCTCCCTGCTTGGACATCTGTGGTCGCCACTGGATGATCCTTTTCGGCCACCTACCATGGTCCTGTCTTGCGACGTGACCAGCCCAGCGCCACTTTAAGCAGGGCACTAGCTGTATGACATCAGTGACACCAGTGCGTTTACGGATTTTCCGGTTTGGAACCCTGTCTCTGAGGCTGATTCCCAGCATTCTCCTTTCAATGGATCTTTGGCACGTCCTCAGTCTTTTGGCGCTATACTGAGTGAGCCCTTTTGTTTCCAAGCCATAGGTGGATACTGGAAGCACGCATGACTCAAAGACTACAAGATAAAGATCCTAATGCGAACGTATATTTACCAGTAAACAAAAATAAAAATAAAATATAATTTTAAATGCATTGTAAATTAAAATGATTAATTAACGAATATTACGCTCGCATCGGCATCCAGGTTTATTGAGATTTGATTACCTTCCAGGAGAGCATCGAACTCGTGACCTCTCAATGCAAAGGTGATCTGTGCACTAAGTGTACATTTTACCTCAACCGAGACGCTAACCAAAAAATGCACAGAAATTAAAACGGCGCCTCTACTGGTCGTTTTAGTTTTGATGCAATTTTGATGCAGTAGTAGCGTTGTATACTTGAGGAGATGGACCCTTGTCGGCGGGGGGGTGGGATGAGGGGGAGGCATGGACTAAGGGGACTCCCCGGGGTCGATTTACTGCCTCAAATCGCCTCGTGGGTGCCCGTGTGTGCCTCAATATATAAACTAAGGTCCCATACAAATGCATTTATCGCACGGCATTCAACATTTCTGTATGCTCGTTTATTTTTTTATTTTTTGTATTGAGAAAATAGTACCCTCGTCTCCCCCCACACACGTGATCATTCATACATGACATTCTTACATGTTGTTACAGTCTACGTTCAGCTTTATTGTTTTTTTTTTCGTTTTTGAATCAGGAGCTTAACGCCCTTTCTTCACAAGGTCATTTGTATGTATCCGACATTCAAGCGGTTAAGCATGTAATCTATAATCTAAGTTGCAAGGATATATTCATTCAAAGCTCTCAGATGTATGCCCACAAACAAACACGTGTAGTTCGCGCTCACTGTAACTGTAACTGTAACTCTGTCTCCATTCCGCTAGGGGTGGCCAGAGCCTCTGCAGAGTTGCCTCCATTTTTTCCTATCCTGACATTCCTCTTTCAATTCCTTCATATCCATCACCTTTTTCATGCATTTTCTTCTTTTACGCTCACTTTGTATATCCCATTCTTTCACAATCTCCTCAATCACAAATGCTGATTGTGTACTTACAAATAAAATCCAAACCTCAAATGAACATAAGCCCTGCAACTCTTTCCGACATTCCCTGAAACAGGGAATGTCTGAGGAAATGTCAAGACGGTAATCTCGACAATGCGAGCTTGAAATAAAATATTGCTGGTTCTAATCTTTTTGCCAAGCTGCATCCGCAGAAGATTCTCAATAATCCTGTTCCTAGTTTTTTTCTCAAATAAGTATTATTTTTATTATATTCTTCAAGCTGCCCGTTATCTAAGCAACAATCCCACAAGGAGTACCACCCTAGGTATGCTATTAGCTTTAGTAACATCGAACCACTAACGCTTACAGTCATAGGTACCCATCTGACCTAGAGATTCTTGTTTTGTCGTGCCGTTGCTTTTACTTCACGGGAAGGCCTTCCACCTCTTGAGATAATGTAAAGCTTTGCATGAGCGACTATTTGCTGTGGGTCCTTCTAACACATACATAACATACAGGAAGCCATCAGCAGAAACTATTGACCATCCATGCTGTAGAAAATAGTTCAGATTGCCAATGTCGCCCTGTTTCAGGGAAGGTCGGCAAGAGTTGCAGGGTAATTTTCATTTGAGATGTACGTTTTTATGTTATAGTTTCACATGCTTCATGTGCAAGCGCGAACTTATACGTGTATGCTTGTAAAAATGCATATAATGTGAATCCGCAATGTTACATATCTTTGCAACTTAGATTAGATTAGATTATATCGCATGCGGCAAGTGGAACCCATCACCACGATCACTCTTGATATGGGTATACGCGTAACAATGTCATGCGTACGCGATGGTTTGTAAAGGGCCGAGTAAAGTTATCCCTAAATCCATTTTGTTTTAATTGACACGGCGTTAATATTTTTGAGATACGAGAGACTGTAAAACATAATGTAAAAGTGCTGCATTAATGGGTTCCTTAACCTTGCAAGATGTTAAATGTTAAGTTGTCGGTGCTATGGCCGAGGGGGCCAAGTGGGCTGATCTTTCTAGCGTGTTTGTAATATAACAACGTTGGTTCGATCCCCGCCGGGTCATTTGACTTTAACTTTGACTCTGGTTCAACATATGTTATTGGGTAATTATTAATTAATAATTCATTAAAATAAACAATAATGAATTATTAATTGATGATATTAATACCTGTTTCTGGCCAGGCAGAATAGGTTGGTGAATTGCATTCCTCTTCACAAATCTATTTAAAAAAGAGTTTTTAGATACCAGTGACAAAGGGTCCGACCTTCTTGAAGACAAGGAAAGAAAACAAGCAACCAAAACTCAAATGAATATATGCCCTGTAAGTTTTGCGACCTTTCCTGAAACAGGGATGAGGATGACATTGACAAAGTAAACCATTTTTTAAAGTATGGGTGTTCAGCTTCATGCCAACCTATAGTTCAAAGAATATCTTTATTATTAAAAAGGGCTAAAATTCTCTGTAGCTTGAGAAGTCAATCTACCGTTGGATTGGCCTTTCGCTGAAACTGGGTGGCACTGGCAAAAGTGAATCAATTTTTAAAAATTAGTTGTCAGCTTCATACCAAACCAGGGAACAAAAAAAAATGGTATCGATGGCACATTATAAAATATAGACAATAAATAAACAAAAACTGTAAATTACAAAATGACCTAAACATTCCAGATCAAACGCAGCTTTCGGTGTTTGAAATAATTTTTGGATCCTAAAGAAGTTTTCATGTTTGCAACTTAGATTATAGAAAGTATTTACATATGAGTGTTTCGTAGATTACAGACAAATATTAGCACATTGGCGTCACAAAGAGTCGGAGAACAATGCACTTCAGAGTAAACACAATTTCCCTGTAGTCTGCTATCGCGTGTCAAAGGGCGCAACGCTAAAAGGGTTACCGCACTGGCGTTACAATCAAAGACAACTTCAAACATTACAGCTAAACACAGACAGACAGACAGACACGCAGACAGACAGACACATAGACAGAAAGACAGAAACCGTGAGATAGAACATACCATCTGGTGTATATTGTAATGAATTAATCCATCATCATATTGTAGTTTTTAATGCTCCTTTCTTTCACTTTCATCGCTCTATTAGAAGATTAAAGACAGGAAAACGCAACTAAGCTACACATATAGTGTAACTTCTTGCCATCGTTATCCCCGAAGGAGTCGCATGTGGCGATTCGGGACCCATTTATTATTACGGGTAAGGGGGCCGGCCTCACACCAACCACTTTCAGTTGAAGTGGGGGTTTCCCAGCTCTCGAGGGGCCTGGTTCTCATTTCTTGTGAAGGCTGAGTACACCTTGAGATCAAACCCTTGCTCTCGGCATGGAATGCAAGCATTCTACCAATTAATTCCACCCCCCAGTTGCTGTAAGGCTGGATGGAACTTCGGTGACCGGTCATTGGTAAAGGTTTATGAATTTTTCAACCCAGCGAAGAGAAAAATTGAAAATATAAATTGTATATTTTTTGTGCTCCACCGGGATTCGAACCCACAACCTTCCATTCAGAGTCCAAAGTGTTATCACTGAACTACGGACCGGACAGGAAAGAAAAGACTAAGAAAAGTATTGTCTGATGATGTTAGTGAAAATGATATCCAGAGACATATTAAGGAGAGTTTGTATGAAGAAGGTTATGACTCTAGAGGAAATGAAATAAGTATGTAAGGACAGAAAGAAATAGCCGTTGATCTGTAATGTTGGCGGCTAGGGGTTTTAAAATTGGAATTTGTTTTCTGTTTTAGTTTTGATCTCCATACATATTAATATTTATTGATTTAAAAAATATAATTTCAGTAATTACCTTAGTCACGAATAATCACTGAGCTTCTGTTTTTGCCTTCACTTCCTTACATCAGAATCGGTAACAATATGCCATTGTGTAGCACCAGTCTCACTGTTTGTTAATTACAAAACCCATTTTTCGGAGTGCTCTTAGTCCAATAATTACACGACATTATCAAATGTAATAAAAATGTATATTTGGCCATTTTAAATGTCACCAAGATCCACTCTGAACGTATCTACTCGCTAAAATACTAATGTATCTTCATGACGATTAAGCCGAAATAACGGCCAACCATTAGAATATCTTATTTATTGTTATGTTGGCAGAAATGTAATTAAAAAAAAAAAACGCTAAGGGAAGCATTAACAAAAAAAAATGTGAATGTTTTTTTTTTGTGAAATGTTAATTTTGCCTCCTGCGTCAGATCCGATTTATTCCTTTTAATGTAAGAATAAACAAAAAAAAAACGCTTATAATGCAAATTTATGTAAGTGGCTGAATCCCCCCTCCCCTCCCCTTTTTATTTCTTAACGTCCCCCTGCCCCCCACACTCAAGGATCCTTTCCCTCCCCCCCAAAAGGAAATTATCTTCTCGCCCCCGATTACAATGAAATAATCCTGTCTACATTTTCCTTTTATTTCCTTTTCTCGTGTTTTACAAAAAAACCGTAGACGTAATAATATTCTGTGTTTTATGTGAGTTGTCAAAAACATAATTGTAAGATTGTAAGCTTTTGAAAAAGGTTTTACAAATTATGTGTTTTTTTTAAGTATTAACATCAAAGTCTTGAGATTGTAAAACGTGGTTTTGAGGTAAAAGAAAACATTATATTTTTTAGTGTTAATCTGTTAACACAGTGAAGGTCCATCTTTACTTATTTAAAAATTCAAATGGGTAAAACTCAGTTTTAATTCACTTATTTATTTCTTAACCATTCTGCTCCTGAAGATGCCTCATTAGGCGAAAATATTCGAGCACAAAAATGAAACAAATATGTAAATAAAAACTGTGTTTTACCCATTTGAATTTTTAAATAAGTAAAATAATACTTTTTGTTAACTTTAGTGTGCGAAAAAACGCGCTGTAGTAAAAACAAATTCTGATTACTTTGTTACTGATGCTGGAGATATATTTTCCGGGGTCTGTTGCTTGCCGTGGTCTATGGGAGCTGGAGCTTCCATAGATCCCGAAAAACATATCTCCAGCATCATCAGCCAGCCGTGTAAGCCTGAAACTCTAACTTTGTTACCATTTATAAAACGGGACTTTGCGGGAGCATTGCTAAACAAAACAGATCTTAGAAAATAGGCGCAACGCGACCCTCATGGTGCTCACTCATAAGGTCATCAATAGTTCATTAGACAGTCCCACCCTGTTGGAGAGTTTCAGGTTGTTTGTACCAACTATTTAAATAGGGGACGAGGTGATGATCTATTTCATGTACCAATGAGACGCACCGTCTTGGCACAGCACCCTTTAACTCGGAGTGTCAAACTCATTAACATTAATTCGAAAATTGACATATTTCAATATAATTTAGACACCTAGAAGTAGAAGTATGGTGAGATCCTCCCAACTTGTTAATAGCTGTGAGGGTGCACTGTAACTAGGGTAACCTGCTGTTTTTTAAAGAAATCTTGTGCTAGATTTCAGAGACTTAGTGGTATATGACACTAATTGTTGTAAGGCCGCAGAGATGTTTACGAGCTTGGTCGTCGCTACCAAGCGCCAATACTCAAGCAAGACCCAATTGCTGTGAGGCTGGATGGACCTTTAGTGACCGGTGTTTGGTAAAGGTTTTATAAATTTTTCAACCCAAGAAAGAGCATACCTATTTGAATAAAGATTTAAAATTATGATTACGGTCGTTAGACATTTTTTGGAATGAAAAAAACGGATGTAAAGAAAATAAGTGTTTCTTCCTTGTAGAAGACACACGTCTCCTGAAGACGTCGGATATGACTCCAAAGAAACGTAGAGAAAATCGTTCTTCTCTTTACACACGGTCAGTAACATTCGTTTTTTCATTACAAAAAATACCTATTTGAATATGAAATGATGTATTTTTTGCGCTCCGCCGGGATTCGAATCCACAGCCTTCCATTAAGAAGTCCGAAGTGTTGCCCTTGGACTACGGACCGGTGTGCACCAAACACCAAATAAAAAAATAATAAAAAACATCCACTATATTTTTGTGTTGTTGTTAGTCCTCAAGGATCTTGTTAAAAATGTGTGCTGGCGAAGCCGGACTTTAAGCCAGAATGGCGTAATCGTGCGTAGCACGAGTAGGCAGGTACATAAAACATATAGCTAGCAAAAAAGTAAATACTCTACAAAAACATCCAGCAGATAGACTCTATGTAAGTACTTGAATATATTCGGAAGCGTTTTATCCAGCGAGAAATCCACTGCCAGTTCTTCTCATTTGCCTCACATTTCACGTGTCAGATCAGCTCCGAGAGATTCACGTCTTATCTCCGCTAAAAAATATACTCCCATCCGATCCAGAAGAAACAGCCTCTGGAAACCATTAAACACAATCTATAAGAAAAAACGAGATACCTACATCGATTCGAATAAGCGATTCTCAACCGGTGGTTTCTGAAATAATTTGAGAGGTTGGACAAAATTAAATGGCTTTTGTACTGTCACTAAGAAAACTTTTTTTTTTATACTACCTACGGTTAGCCTCATATCAAGATTTAAAAAAAGCTAATGTTAGTAACGATGTTAATAACGACGAAAATATGGCTCAAATCAACCCATACTAACCCTTCGGGGATAAAGCGGTAAGATGTTACACTATATGTGTAGCTCAGTTGCGTTTTTTAAAACACCTTTGAAACTAAGATAATAGATCACAACAGGACACAAAAATCATCAAGTATTCTTCTTTTTCCTCTTGTTTTGATCTATTATCTATTTATTGTGGAACTCCCTCCTGTGATGCAGAATACCAGCTGTTTTTCCATCTTTTGGGAGGGCGGGCGGCTTGGTAAACGCTGGCCGTCCGGTATCTCTTGTGCCACGACTCGGGCTATCCTTCCTTCGTTCATGCAGTCTATATGGTCCCTCCAGAACCGTCTGCTCTTCCCGTTTCTGATTTCTGAGTTCCTCAATCTGTCTCTCAGAGTTTTTGCAGAAATGGCGCGGAGTGTTTTCATCTTCATAATTTTTTTTCATCATCAAGTGTATCGTTTTCATCATCAAGTGTATCGTTTTGATCATCAAGTGTATCGTTTTCATCATCAAGTGTATCGTTTTAATCATCAAGTGTATCGTTTTCATCATCAAATCGCTCCCCCAGTTCTTGTTTACCGTATACGCCAATCTTGTCAAATATGACTTTTTCATGCAGTTGTCTTAACAATCAAATTCTACACAATCTGAGCTAAGAAAAACCGTACAACTTGATAATGTGAGAGTTCTTTTAAATATTTTTTAAATAAATTTATTGTTTTCATGAGACACATTGGTCCAGTACACATGCAAACATTGCTCATGTAAAATTTTCTCAATGGCGTATACGGTAAACAAGAACTAAGGCAGCGAAATGTATCGTTTGCATCATCAAGTGTATCGTTTTCATCATGAAGTGTATCGTTTTTATTATCAAGTGTATTGTTTTCATCATCAAGTGTATCGTTTTCATCATCAACATCAAATGTATCGTTTTCATCATCAAGTGTATCGTTTTCATCATCAAGTGTTTCGCTTAAAGGTTGTGATGCACTGGCTTAAATAATTTCGCAAGAGGCTCTTTGCAACCGTTCCGCGAATTAACATGGAAGGTTCAGCAGACTTAGCAATTCAAATAAATCATTCTGGCTTTTTATTTATTTATTTATTCCCCATCGGGGTCGGGCGCCATTTTGGGGGCATGCAAAAACAAAACCAAAATGACACAGATGGCTAATCGAAGTTAAAGTAATTTAAAAATAAAACAAAAAATACAACTTAGAGATTTGAATTGTTTAAAGATAAATATACACTTAAAAGGTGTTATTCTCAAACAATCAAACCATGGTTTATCCTCAGTCTACAGTATATTTTCTGTACAGTATATATTCACTAGATTACGGACCGGTCTAAACTTACCTTAACTTACTATTAGAATTTTATTTGAATTGGGGGTTTCCCAGCTCTCGAGGGTGTTTTGATTTTGAGATTTTGAGGCTTTGAGAAGTAAACACTGAAAAGGAAAACAATTTTTGTCTAGCAATTTAGTTTTGAATGCAGCATACTACTAATTGACCAACAAACTACATAAAGTTATTTCCAAAGATTATATACATTCTTAAAGTTGTTGTATCGTTCATTTGTGCAATTTATTTTATGACCGAGATAAAATTAACAGCCAGTTTTTGCATTAATAAATAAAATATAATCGTGCAGACAAATACCCATAAACATCGTAAGCAACTAGTTTCTTACTTTCATATTTCAGAATTCGAATTTCTTGTGCGTGTACACCATTTCAAATTATATCAAAAATATTAAATGGTTTATCATAAAATTTCACTAGTTAAGAATGAACCGGTGAAAGGCGAATGCAAGTTAAAAGAGGATGTGAAAGTAAAGAATGTGATGAGATAGTTGGGACATGTAGAAAGAATGGATGATGAAAGACTTACCAAGTAAACTGTATATAAAGGAATGTGGAAGGGGAAAAAAGAGTAAAGGGAAAACCGAAAAAAGTATAGCTGAATCAGATCTTGGGAATTGTGAAAGAATGGGATATACAAAGTGAATTTAAGTGAAGCAGTGGTCAAACAGAGAATGTTTGAATTGCGGTCAGTTTTTCAAAAAGATTTTAAAAAAAGATGTAAAGTTTAAAGGAGGATTCTCGTCAGTACGACAAAGAGCTCTATGACATCCACAGAGAGCCCGACGCTAACCCTGTTTTAGGGAAGGTCGGCAAATGTTGCAGGGCTTATGTTTATTTGAGGTTTGGTTTTTTAATTATAAATACACATGCAGTATTTGTAAGCGCGTACTTACACGAGTCATTTTATATGAATTTTAAATGTTAAAATATCTTTGCAACATAGATAATAGATAATAGGTCCGCACGTAAATTGACATATATACAATATCGTGTGGTAGCCCGGCCTGGTTGTCACCGAAAATTCGAACAAATATTTTGTTATTGGTTGTTAAAGAGTGACGTTGCTCGCGAATACAAAAAGTTCCAAATAAAAAAAAATCCGACCTCATTTTCTAGCAATTAACTTACGTTCTTTATTGCATTATTAGAGTAAAATATCCACAAACAGCTCATAGCAGTATTTTGCATTAAAATGTGCATGACGAGAGACGTTGCACTGCAACTTCCCGAGGCTTGCATGCACTTTTGTTGGCAACACTGCGAATATTTGCTGACGCGACATTATTTACGAGTTTCTGCATTTCGACATGCGATGCGGGAGTTGTGATTTAGAGGGTAACAGGATTAAACAGCACGGTGACAAAACAGCACATGACTTAACATCACATGACAAAACAACATTTCGCAGTACATCATAATGGCAGTACGTCACATCGTAATGACATAACATCACAATGATAAAACAACACGTGATTTAACATCTCATGACAAACATCACTGGCAGTACATCATAATGGCAGTACCTACGTCACATAATGACATAACGTCACATGAAAAAACATCACAATGATAAAACATCACATCGCATAATGGCAGTACATCACATGACAAAATGTCACAATGATAAAACAACACATGACATGACATCACATAACATATGATTACATGACATAACGTCACATGACTTTATATCATAATGACAGTACATCAAATGACCAAACATCACAAGTAACACAATTATTTGTTTTGCCTATTATGAGTCCTTGACTTATAGATTAGCTTGTGGCTGGCTACCTTACCTGTAAAAATTAATGCATATTATGCCGTTGCCCCTCCTGGTTATAGGATAAGGTGACATTAGTTGTAAAATGTATGCCCGCTTAAGCCGTTTTGGTTATGCATCTTGATTTTCGTCATTTTCTCATGTTCCTTCTGTTTTGCGTTATGTGATGTTTTGTCAAGTGATGTTTTTTCATGTGCTATTTATGGTGTATTCTGTTTTAGGTATGGGTTGTTTTTTCATGCGATGTTTTGTTTTGTGATGTTTTTTCTTTGTGATTGACTTTCCTGTTTTGTTCCGTCACTGTGTTGTTTGTCATAATGGGAATTGCCACATACTGTCAAGTGATGTTTTTTTCATGTGCCGTTTATGGTATGCTCTTTTGTAGGTATGGGTTGTTTTTTCTTGCGATGTTTTGTCTTGTGATGTTTTGTTATTGTTATTTACTTTCTTGTTTGTTTTGTCGTATGGTAATTGACATGTTACGTACTGTCATGTGATGTTTTGTTATGTGATGTAATGTCACGTGTTGTTTTGTCACTGCCCTGTTCTATTATGGAACCTATTCAGAGCGTGTCACCTGACAGGCGCCGAGTCCCACGAGACTGACAGTATTTTGAGTTATGGCACATTTGAGTTGTTGTGAGGATTTGATAGAGAATAGTTTCCAATGTTACAATCATTGAGGTATTAAATATAGTCACAATGCATGGATACAAATGCATGCCGCTTTTCAGAGGTGGAATTCGGGGCGGCATTGGCAAAAGTGAACCAAGTTTTTACAGCATGGGAGTCAGCCTAATACCAAAATATTTGTCAAGAAACAGTGATGTATAAAAAACGAAATGAAGTTCGTTGGTAAACGCATCACTCCAGGGCTAGAAGTCTCATCACCACGGTAATTCTTACCTACCGAATATCAGTAATATTTGTATGAAGACCTGTCAATCCAAGATGGCAGCAAGTGAACAGCTGATGAGTCTCCATACAAATATTACCGATATTCGGTAGGTAAGAATTACCGTGGTGATGAGACTTGCGGCCCAGAACGAGTGAAGTGATTTGTCTGTTTTTTATTCTAAATTGTGCTTGGAATTTAGTTTAGGTTATCGCATAAAAAACAAGATTCGTAATTTATGATTTTATGTCTGTGTATTTTTACTTATGATTGTGTGTCTGTGTTATTTTGCTTAATTGTGTGTGTGCATCTCTAAATGTAAGTATCTGGATGGTTGTACTAGTGTTTGTTCGAAGCTTCTGCTTGAGAAGATGGTCTGGCATATGCCAGAGTATAGCCCTTATGCACCTATATATTATAGAGATAGCGATGCTTTGAAGGGAAATTAGTATCCGAGCCGTTGAACGAGATAGTAGCAATGTTAACTGTGAACCGAATGTGAGTAAATCCTAAAATAAATTGTATAAAATAAGTTTAATCGAAGTTGTATTAAATTTAGTCCAAGTAAATCATAACCGTATCTACATATAGAGTATCAGGAGCACATACATGTGAAGGAGGTAGAGCGAGTCCTGCATGGTTTCAGTACATAACCGGTCCGTAGTCCAGTGGTAACGCTTCGGACTCGTAAATGAGAGGTTGTGGATTCGAATCCCGGCGACGCACAAAAAATATAGCATTTAGATTTTCAAATATGCTCTTCGCTGGGGGAAAAATGAATATACCTTTACCAAAGACCGGTCACTAAAGGTCCATCCAGCCTTACAGCAACTGGGTCTTGCTTGAGAAATGTCGTTTTCTACAGCGACGACTAAGCTCACAGAGGGCTCTTGAGGTGTGATTTACACAAAAACAGTGCTCACCAAATAAATCACCCTAATATTATATTATTATTATAAAAGAGAATACAGGACCAAGCTTAGGCCAGCACTACACCTAAATATTACATGAGAATTATTATCAGATACAGTAACCCAAGGATTACTGCTTCACTAAAATATGTGTGGAAACAGAAACAGCGCCATTCGTGAACGCTTAAGCTTCCATAGAACTTTGATAAAACGCTACATGTTGAGTTTTTACGTTAAGGAGTGCAGAAGGAAATGGGAGCTAATCTGAGAAGGTGAACTGTCGGAATAAAAAGGTTGCTCGCTGATGGTTTGGTCCGGTCAATAGCTCAGTTGGTAGAGTGCTTGCACTCCATGCCGAGAGCTCGGGTTCGAATCCCACCGAGGGTGTACGAAATGATTTCCCGTTTCGATGTTTATTTCACACAACAAATTCAATCGGCAAGAGTTGCAGGACTTATGTTAATTTAAGATTGAGTTTTTATATTGTAGGTCCACATGCGGCATGTGTGAGCGCGAAATTATGCGTGTCTGCTTGTGGGAAAGCATTTAATATGAATCTGAAATGATACATATCTTTGCAACTTAGATTTAGATTTTAGATGATTTATTTGGTGAGTGTTGTTTTTGTGTGAGTCCCACCTCATGAGCCCTCTGCGAGCTTGGTCGTCGCTATTCTTCTACTTCTTTTGGTGCCACTTCTATCGAAGATCGGCGATGATCATGGCTATTTTGACTTTGGATGCTGCGGCTCGAAACAGGGACTTGGTGCTTCTACCAAACCACTGTCGCAATTTTTTTTAGCCACGATGTCCTTCGGCGTCCCTGAGATCTTCTCTCCTCAATCTTACTATGTATGATAAGATGAAGGAGACGGTATTTCTCATTTCTCAAAATGTGACTGAGTACATCAGCTTTCTTTGCTTAATGGTTGGCAGAAGCTCCTTTGTAGTGCGCATTCGTAGGAGGACTTCTTCATTGGTGACTCGATCACGCCAAGAGATCCGAAGCATTTTTCGGTAGAGACACATCGTCGCTATAGAAAGCGCCAATTCTTAAACAAAACCCAGTTCCTTTTAGGCTTGATGGACCTTTGGTAACAAGCCTTTGTAAAGGTGTATGAATTTTTCAACCCAGTTTATTTTTGTGCTCTGCCGGGATTCGTACCCACAACCTTCCATTTACAAGTCCGAAGTGTTACCACTGGACTACGGACCGGTCCGACTTCATTTTATGTCAATAAAGAATATTATATTACGGACAATGCAGTTAGTTATATTGCAATAAAAATGTCACTAGGTAGGTATAAATATTGCTGTACTTATGTTTTTGTCTTGCATGTCATAAAGACATTCCGAGTCAGTTAGTTCTTAATTCAAATATTTGAATGCGACGGAAGTTTTCTGCAGTTACTATACGCGCTGCAGTTACAAAGCTCGTAGCAAGGCGATTCAAATATGGAACGCTTTTTTAAATAAAGAATGAGTGGACGTAGACAAGAATTTATGAAAATTGCCATAGAGTGAAAAAATAAAATTGTGAACAATCAAATGCAATTTAAAAATAAGTAATATAGATTATTTTCTTAAAAAGTTGAAGGGTTTGTTAATTGAAATTTGTGAAGACAAGAAAGACCCATTTTCTACAAGGCTGGATGAACCTTTGGCGACCGGTTCAGTTTTTTTAGAGTTAACGGATTTTTTAATCTAGCAACGCAAACGCAAAACGCAAACGCAACTAAGTTACACATATAGTGTAACTTCTTGCCGCGTTATCCCCGAAGGGATCGCATTTGGCGAGTTGAACCTATTTATATTTACAGGTAAGGGGGCCGGCCTTACGCCAACTATTTCAGTTGAAGTGGGGGTTTCCCAGCTCCCTAGGGTACTGGTACTCATTTCTTGTGAAGGCTGAGTAAACCTTGCCGGTATTTTTATTATGGGGTTTGATAAACACCGAAATAGGAAATCATTTCTGACACCCTCCTCGGTGGGATTCGAATTTAATCTATAATCCAAGTTGCTAGGATATATTAACATTTAAAGCTCTCAAATGCATGCCCACAAACAAACACGTGTATTTCGCGCTTACAAATGCTGAATGTGTACTTATAAATAAAATCCAAACGTCAAATGAACATAAGCCCTACAACTTTTGCCGACCTTCCGTGACATAGGGGTAACATTGGCAAAGTGAAACATTTTTTACAGTATGGGTGGTCAGCCTTATACCAACCAAGGAAAATAATAGCGAATAGCGAATTTGAAAAAAAAATTTGCTCCGCCAGAAATTCAACTCACGACCTTCCTAATACGAGTCCGTAGCCTTTTAAGCACTAAACTACAGACTGTTGTAAATATAGGCATACACAACTAAATCATTTCGCACCCTATGATTCAGAAAATTGAGTCTATTGTTATGTAAATAACAAATACTATAAATGTTAGGTAGGTGTATTAATAGCCGATGAGAGTTGGAGTAATTATTATAGGTACCTAGGAAAGAGACATTCAATTATGTACCTACTGGAATTTTTATGCTCTAGAAGGTTCCAGCAAAATTTGCTTCTAGCAACTACTGTCCTTAGGAGTATATAAGGCGCAAGTCACCTGCAAGTGAGTCAGTCCATATACATCGCTCTGCTTTTGAACAAGAAAGACAGTGAAGACCAACTGTGAAGTAAATGTAAAGTGCTAAACCATAAATGTGAATGGTTAAAAGTAAATAGAAATTGTTAAATAAATCTAAGTGTAAAATAAATATTCATGAAAGAAGACCAGTTTTGTTAATTTAAAGACTTTTGAAGGTTGGAATAGGTTGGTATGCGGCTGACCACCCATGCTGTAAAAATGGTTCACTTTGCCAATGTCACCCCTGTCTCAGGGAAGGACGGCAAGAGTTGCAGGGTGTATGTCCATTTGAGATTTGGTTTATATGTTGTAGGTTCACATGAGGCATGTGCAAGCGCGAACTTGTACGTGTCTGGTTGTGAGAATGCATGTAATGTGAATCTCCAATGTAACATATCTTTGCAACTTAGATTAGATTAGATTAGAAACCTAAAAACACAACGCTATAATACCTTGCTGTTTTTTGAGTCAGGTGACACATTGCATGGATTGCTTTTGCATATAAAATTCACAAATCTGAGGACCCGCTGCAATATTCATCAGTAATTTCCGAGGCCGGGCTTTTGTAGAGACCCCGTGGAGTTTCCTGAATAATGTATCCTGGGGCCCCGCCGCTTGGCTCCTCCCCTGGATGAACGGAGTGGGCGCCCGACTGCATGCAATCCCAGCTACCAACCCCACATGATCTGGCCTAGAAGTCTTATCACCACGGTAATTCTAACCTACAAAATATCGGTAATATTTGTATGAAGACCTGTCAATCGAAGATGGCCGCAAGTGAACAACTGATTGGTCTTCATACAAATATTACCGATATTCGGTAGGTAAGAATCACCGTGGTGATGAGACTTCCAGCCCTGGGTTCAGAGGCAAATCATACGCAAACAATATGTCCACCAATACCTGTTTCTTTTACAGTCTCCACACTCTTACCACATAGTCCTAAATCTAAATCTAAGTTGCAAAGATATGTACCTATCATTTGAGATTCATATTAAATGCACTCCCACAAGTAGACACGCATAATTTCGCGCTCACACATGCCGCATGTGGACCTACAGTATAAAAAACCCAATCTCAAATGAACATAAACCCTGCAACTCTTGCCGACCTTCCCTGAAACAGGGGTGACTTTGGCAAAGTGAACCATTTTTTACAGTATGGGTTACTTGTTTGTCTTTGGTCCATCGGAGGTAATTTCAAATGAGCAAAGTATGTATGTGTACTGGAACAATGCGTCTTATGAAAACTGGAAATTAAAAAAAATATATATATTTCAAACAACTCTCACATTATCGTGTTTTACGTTTTTTTCTTAGCTCAGATTAAAAGGCCATGTTTAAATCAAATGGTAGATAAGCCAAACAAGCACTTTGACCGGTCCGTAGTCCCGTGGTAACACTTCGGACTCGTAAATGGAAGGTTGTGGGGTCGAATCCTGGCTGAGCACAAACAATACACCATTTATATTTTCCAATATGCTCTTCGCTGGGTTGAAAAAATCATTAAAACCTTTACCAAAGACCATAGTCACTAAAAGGTCCATCCAGCCTTACAGCGCTTTGTAGCGACGACCAAGCTCGTACACCTCTGCGGCACTACAACAAGTGGCATACACCCCCAGAGTCCGAAATCTAGGGAGTCTCCCGCACAGGATTTCTTAAAAAAAAACTTATCCGCTCCCTCAAAATGTGACATAGGATATTAATATGTTTGAATGAGTGTTGGCAAATCTGCGGGCACCGGAATTTAGCTCCGTCAGTACAAGTGTTGTGG
Source organism: Agapetus fuscipes (assembly GCA_951799405.1). Lineage (NCBI taxonomy): Eukaryota > Metazoa > Arthropoda > Insecta > Trichoptera > Glossosomatidae > Agapetus > Agapetus fuscipes. The sequence goes on from OX637354.1 coordinate 11,069,929, forward strand.
GGCGCATGCCCGCAATCCAGGAATACTTCGTGAATCCACATAACTTAGGTTGATACGAACAGACAGGATATCAATACCCCATCAAACGCATATCCATCTGTATAAGTGTAATGCTACTCGTCGCATAGCAATGCCAACAATGTAAAATGCTCGAACTCAGAGTTACACTATCAAAGTGAGGTGGATTCATAGTGAGGTGGATTCATAATGAGATGGATTCATTGTGAGGTGGATCCATAGTAAGGTGGATTCATGGTTAGGAAGATTTATAATTAGATCATGTAAGATATAAGGTAGGAGATTCATAGCCACGTGAATTTGGTGGATCCATAGTGAGGTCGATTTGTTGTGAGGGGGATTTATAGTGAGGTGGATTCATAGAAGGGTGGATTAATAGTGAGGTGGATTCATAGTGAGGTGGATTCATAGTGAGATGGATTCATTGTGAGGTGGATCCATAGTGAAGTGGATTCATAGTGGGGTGGATTCATAGTGAGGTGGATTCATAGTGAGATGGATTCATAGTGAAGTGGATTCATAGTTAGATCATGTTAGATATTATAAGGTAGGTAGGAGATTCACAGCCACGTGAATTTGGTGGATCCATAGTGAGTTCGATTTGTAGTGAGTGAGATTCTTATGTGGATTAGGTGGATCTACAGTGAGATGGATTTATCATAAGATGTGAGAATCGTATATTTCTACTTTGAATCTTTACGTACCATCATTCCAATGGGAAAAAATGGGTAATTTTGGGCACACTTAAGATTTCAGCATAATGTTCAAATCAATGAAATATTGCTAAAATCAAGAAAATATATAATCGCTTAATAATTCACCTCCTTTACCTTTTGTCTAGTCGGTCGGTAAGGAAGTTTCCGCGTCGCCTGTTTTGCCGACCCTCTCGCTCGGTTTGATTTCAGAAGTTAAATTACAAATGTCGGATTGGCAAACTCGTGAAACGAATAACATTGCATGGACGTTTACAAATTGAGATTTGAGTAAATCATGCAAATAATAAATCCCTCACTTAGGGGATTTCGTTTAAAAAAAACCCCCGAAACGTTAATCCATTAGTCAATAAAAGAAAACTGGGATTTCTTGGCTTTTACTGCGTACATTTACTCAAGTACCGAGTGCTTCTTAAAATGAATTAAATTTAAAGAACGTGTTTTTTTTAAACATCGATCTAAAATATATAAGTCATGTAAAAGCAAAGGCAGGGATGTAGGTTTTTTTAAATTAAATAAATATCTAAAATCACATAAGATGTCATTATATTATTATATTCGATCATTATATTATATTCGGTCCGTAGTCTACTGGTTAACTCTTCTGACTCGTAAATGGAAGGTTGTGGGTCCGAATCCCAGCAAGCACAAAAATATACCATTTATATTTTCAAATACATATGTTTTTCGCTGGGTTAAAAAAATTAATAAACCTTTACCAAAGACCGCTCACCAAAGGTACATCCAGCCTTACAGCAACTGGGTCTTGCTTGAGAATTGGCGCTTTCTGCAGCGACGACCAAGCTCGTAAAAAGTCCGCTTGATAGCTCAGTTAGAAGAATGCTTGCATTCCATACCGAGAGAAAGGGTTCGATCCCCACCGAGGGTGTCATAAATAATTTCCCGTTTCGGTATATATTTCAAAGTCTCATAGACTGCCCGTCAATTTTTTCTTTTCATTTCGAACATCCTCGAAAATACGTTCCTCTCAAGATTTAAAAAAAAAAAAAAAATATCTACTTGAATTAGAAAAAAAATACACACATATAAACATCGATCAATATAAAAGATCTAGATGGGCATCTGAGCAAAATTGTGTTCCTACATAAAAGAGTGCGCCCCAGGGCGTCGTCTTCATACAAACGAGTTTTAGATATAATCAGTTTCCGGGCAACCGTCATGTTCATGTCTCTTTTTGACGTATGACGTTAGTTAATATCTTAATGTCTCATATTTTCGTTGTTTACTCATATTTCTGTTTCATGGCAAGTTTACTATTCAGGGAAAACAAACGTACGCCATCTTTGTCTTTTATATTGATCGATAAAAGTATGGATGGATCAAATTTCTGAAATAGCGAATGAATGAGATATCCAGAGTCATAATAAAAGGAGGACTTGTATGAAAAAGGTTATGACTCTGGAGAAAATGAAAGAAGTATGCAAGGACAGAAAGAAGTGGCGGCTAATCTGCAATGTTGATTTGTAATGTTGGTACACATTCAGCATTTGTAAGCGCGAACTACACGTGTTTGTTTGTGAGCATACATCTGAGAGCTTTAAATGAATATATCCTTGCAACTTAGGTTATAGATTATAGATTATTATAGACGCATATAACCATTGACATATGATATCTGTGGATTAGAAATTATTTTAACGACAATAGACAATATATGAATATATGTTTCAACCATTTTACGAAAATGGTCATTAGTAACAAAGAGAACAAAAAACTTCACAGTTGAATTTACATGTGTACAAAAAAACTCGGGCGAATGTAAAAACGTTTCTAGAAAGGTGGCAGCATTGCCGCGTGCGTTCTATGCCCGGAGCAGTCCGAACATAGTATGCATGCGGTTTAAATTTGTTGATCGATAAAATTGACGATTTTTAAAGGAAAAAGGCATTATTTTAAGACATTATGGTATATATGCTGTAATTGGGTGTCAAAACACAAAGTGGAGAGAGCAAGAAAACATAAAATTTGACATGTAAAAACATGTTTTGTATGACTACACAACTGCAACGTTTGACAGCACTGAGACAAAAGTGGTCGATAGTATGTATCAATGCAGAAAGTTAGTTTTTGCTTTTTTATGTTATTACTTAATGCATATAACATTCCAGAAAAAAGTAAATTCCAGAAAAATCTAAAGATTGTGTTTTCATATCTCCTAATTTTTCACATTCTTCTTATTATGTTCGCAACAACAAAAACTTCATCGCCGAAATCTCATTTCACAATCTCTCCAAGAGTTGAGAGGTGAAATGCGAAAAATATTTTGGAAAGGAAAAATGCGAAAACCGAATTAAAAGTTTTTCAAATTCTGTTTTGACGCCCGGATCGGGTGATTCCATTACAATTGTAATGGAAAAATCAAATTTGCTTTTTTTATATATAAGCCTACCTCCTTGAATACTTCTGCATGCTCTTTAACTTGTAGATTGGTATGAGTGTGACCAGTCTAACTGTAAAAAAAAGATTTACAAAGATTCATGAAGGAGGTCCTAACATTTTTGAATTTGGAACTTTTTTCTCGGTGAAGAAACGTTAGCCTTGTATAGGGCTGCCATTCTTAGCAACCAGTAATGAAGGATTTGTTTGCTTTTTCCCTAGAAACCCGGCCGATTGACTACACAATTTGTTCATGTCAATTTGCATGCGGACCTCATGCTACCTATGCTTCACGGAAAAGCTTCAATATTTAAAAATTACTACAATTTTGAGTTTTCTATCGAAGTATTGCATACGCAGCATTTTAACACAATCGTGCAGTTCTAAGATTGTGGGCGTGCATTAAGTGTGCACCTTAAATCTTAACGTATTTCTCCCGATTAAATAATATGAGTTATTTTCTCAATTTTAACAAAAAAAAAATATTGACTTATAGGTTGGTATGAGCCTGACCACCCATACCGTAAAAAAGTAATTTACTTTGCTAATGTCACCCTTGTTTCAGGGAAAGTCGGAAGGAGTTGCAGGGATTATGTTCATTTGAGATTCGGGTTTATGTTGTAAGTCCACATGCGGCATGTGTAAGCGCGAACTTAAATGTGTCTGCTTATAAGAATGCATGTAATATGAATCTTAAATTTAATATATCTTTGCAACTCAGATTATAGATTATAAAGTAAATATTTAAATCCTGACAGGTCTTCAATTTAAAAAAAGTTGGGTAGGTAAAAAGGAATCTTATAAATTGAATTTCAAACAACCATAAATAAATAAAAAGTGTTGCCAGCGTTCCTTGGGGATATTCCCTTGGTTCATGTAATATTGAATATCGAATACCTACCCACTGTTAAATTGGCGTAAAATATAATAATAATAAATAATATGAAACTCGACAGCTATTGAATTTTATTTTTATATGCATAAAAATAAAGTATAATAGTGAGGATAATATTTGACAGTATACATACGTACATAAGCTTGGTTGGTAGGTTTAATAATAATATTGTCTGTGACATTTTTTCGCCTTAAAGTTGGTAGCAATTTCGCATCGAAGCTCGCAAATTCAAGCTTTGTCTGTCATGAAATATCTTGTCGTTTATATTTTGTTGTTGGTAAAAATAAAAGAACGAGGGACACGCATAAAACGACTTTAACAGTGAGAAGATAAAAATACTCATTGCCACGAAAATAATAAAAAAAACACTAATTTTATCAAATTAAATTTAGAAAAAACTGTTTTTTATTTGCTCTTATATCGGACTGTTTTTTTTGAGTATCAATCTAAAAAATACGATCCACTGTTGATATCTTATCATTAATAATGAACCACATGTAAGAAAAAGAAAATGAGGTCGTAACATTGAAAAGGGCGCCAAGAACGGATTGTTTCCAAATCTGAACGCCAGAGGGGCTAGCCTCTAATCCATAGAGAGTTGTTTTTATCTGTCAAATATTTTGGAGGTGAAATCCTAAACATACTTACTGCATTGTAAATTGTACACACGTTTTTTTAATGCAAGATAAGATAACACACCTACTAAATTGGGTGAATCTGCGAAATGGTTCAAAAAATAGGTAGCGTATACGTAGGTATACAATTCAGCTTGGGTTAAATAAAAACAAAATGATTTAAAAAAAAATTCAAACCACCAATCACATTTTGATGCATATCCAAGTCAAGATCCGAATACATTTTGTTATGACAGGAATTTAACGTAGAAATTTCATAACCGTTAATATTGTCTACACGTCCTAGCATCAGTATTAATGTGTATATTATATGTACCTATGTGTGTTTCTTAGTGATATTTTATGAAAAATTACAATCAATTAGTGTGTTCCTTGACTCACTAAATGCTGTAAGCTTGCAAAATTCCTTGGTTATCGGAAATTTACTATGCGTGACGTCAGATATCCAAGGGATATTTTGAATGTTTTTACCTCAATGCAGAGATTTCCTTCCGAATTGGTGTGCAAGAAAAAAAAATTGGGAGACGTCTTTCTGGAAGATCCCCTACAATATGGAAAAACAGCTGGACTAAACCTAAAATAAGAAGTTTTTTTTAAAGAGTTAGTAGAGCTACGTAAACTTTGTCACAAGTTGACGGCTTACGTCATCGTTGTTCCATTTTTAAAAAAAAGCGCACGGTGCTGCCAGAAGAGACACTTTTTCCACGCTCCAAATCCCAAAAAGTAAACTTTTTCCATCTCGGGAATTATTTTTTCTTTGCGCTTGCCACACTGTTCCCAATCGCGACATCTTTATCATTTTCATATTCAGAACACTCCACTAAAGGCGCATTCACATCGTCATAGCTCCATCACAACATAAACTTTTACAAAAAAAAATATTACTACAAACAATAATTGCGTGATCGGTTTGTCTTCTAGTGGTTAACGCAACGGAAAACCATTTGAAAGGTTGTGGGCTCAGATCAAAGCGGAGCAGAAGAAAAAACCATTTAATTTTCAAAAATGCTCTTCTTGAAGAATTGGCGATATCCATAGCCATGCAGAGAGCTCTTAAGGATTCTAATCTAATCTAAGTCGCAAAGATATGCAACATTGGGTATTCACATTACATGCATTCTCACAAGCAGACACGTACAAGTTCGCGCTTGAGCATGCCGCATGTGAATCAACAGCATAAAAAACAAATCTCAAATGGACATCCACCCTGCAACTCCTGCCGACCTTCCCTCAAACAGGGGTGACATTGGCAAAGTGAACCATTTTCTACAGCATGGGTGTACCCACTACAGCAACCTATAAGTCAAGGAATTTAGGTTTGATTCAAATAATAGTGATCGATAGCTCATTTTATTGCTGTATAGAACGTTCAAACTCTGAGCGAGAGACGTGGGTTTGAATCCGTGGAAGTAAGACACGATTCCACACCAAGACACGTATTCCTGTATTTTGTGTAAAAAAAAATCACAAATTTTCAACATCGCAGGGACTCCCGTACAGGCTTCCATTATCTATGGATTATAAAAGCAGCAAAAATATTGTTACGAATGTATGATTTTATGTCTGCGTATGTTTAGTTATGATTGTGTTTCTGTGTGTTTTTACTTACTTGTGTGTTTGTGTCTGAAGATGTAAGTATATGGATGGCTGTACATACTAGTGTTAGCTCAAAGATTCTCATTGAGAAGATTCTGACATGGTCTGATGTATGCTCTTTCACATGTAACCTTTATTCACCCATAAATACAAATCACAGTGCTTTGAAGGAGGATTAGTACCTAAGCCGTTTAGCGAGATAGTAAGTACAAAAGATTAACTGTGAACCAAATGTGAGTCAATCCTAAAATAAATCGCGTAGTATAAATTTAATCGAAGTTTTATGAATTTGAAACCAAGCAATCAAAAGCAAACACATTTAAATGTGCGCTTACACATCATGCTGTATGCTAAGTTACAAAATTAAATCCATTTTTTTAATGAACACGTGCTTTGTAAAAAAAAGGTGATTGTGACGTCAGCTTTAGTTCAAAGCCCAAGAGGGAAGCTGAAAAAAATAGTGAAGACGCGTCACGGAGGCAACGTTACGGAAAAAACAACATGGCGGACACGTGTTGGCGGGAACGGGAATCCATATTTCATAGGACGGTGATGAGAGGGCGGGAAAACCAGCCAACTCACGCTCCCACAAAGCAACGTCATCAAGCCGCGCGTGTTACAGGTGAACCATGAATCTCAAATCAAGGATTGTGAAGTTATTGCACTTCTATAATCTAATCTAATCTAATCTGATACTAGACTACTAGCCAACTACCTTGCATTCCGCCGCTTCTGCCAGTCCTGGCACGAGTTCGCAGCCGCGGGCTCAAGACTGGGTAGAGGTGACCATTAGCCCTCAGTCAGTCCTCGCGACACCCATACATATTGACGTATGTACACCAATAACTTACTGCGCTCAGCGCGGATGGCAACTCGTTCGATACACGTCAATGAAGGGCTCCCGTCAGGCACATTAGCTTCAGTAACCTCGACGTTCTGGGGAGGGTGGGACTTCTTAGAGTCATGCGTTAGCCCCTGATTTGAGGATCCTCTTTTTCCTTTCTTGAGTAGAGTAACTTTGGCTGATTAACTTCAACGGGAAGGCCTTCCGCCGCCAAAAAAACATTTCAAGTGAAGTATCACCAAATGAAGCGACTCTGCATGAGTTGTATGAACTTGGTGGGTGGAGGTGGGTAAAGTGCCTACTGTTATGGTACCGTATCGGTATAACAGCTATAGTCTAGTAGCAGGGGCGTGCATAGGATACTGCCTAAAGAAGCAAAGCAACTAAACAGCTAAGCTACACATATGGAGTAACTTCTTGCCGCGTTATCCCCGAAGGGGTCGCATGTGGCGAGTCGAACCTATTTATTTTTATAAGTAAGGGGGCCGGCCTACCGCCAACCACTTCAGTTGAAGTGGGGGTTTTCCAGCTCCCGAGAGGGCTGGTACTCATTTCTTGTGAAGGCTGAGTAAACCTTGCTGGTTTTTTATTTTGGGGTTTGAAATAAACACAGAAACAGGAAATCATTTCTGACACCCTCGGTGGGATTCGAACCCGAGCTCACGTCATGGAATGAAAGCATTCTACCAACTGAGCTACCGGACAATATATCTAAGGCAATCTATCTATAATCTCAGTTGCAAAAATAAATTATCATGTAAGATTCATATTAAGTGCACACTCACAAAGCAGACGCGAGTAATCGCTAAGCTGTAATCTAAGTTGCAAAGATATGTCAACATTTATGATTCATTTTAAATGAATGCCCACAAACAGGGACGTACAAGTTCACGCTTACAAATGCTATGTGTGTACTTACAAATTAAGACCCAAATCTCAAATGAATACAAGCCCTGTAATTTTTATCGACCTTCCCTGAAACAGCGGTGACATTGGCAAAGTAAAAAGTGGTTAATTTTTTTTTTATTGTATGCGTGGTCAGCGTCATACCAACCTGTAAGTCCAGGAATACAAAATACAATAAATAAATAAACAACAACAAATTATTTATTTTCCTTTTTAATAGCAACCGTGCTGGGTGTCTAATCACGAGCAGAGCTATTATGGGTGATATTTGTATGAAGACTGATCAGCTGTTCACATGCGGCCATCTTGAATTGACAGGTCTTCATACAAATATTACCGATATATGATAGGTACCGTGGGGATGAGTCTACTAGGTATCATTATTCAAGAATTTAAAAAAAAACTGAATTTCTTGGTTGTGTTGTGCTCACGAAATTAATTATTTGATTAAATAAAGAAATAAGACAATTCCTTGGGCATATAATTGCGTATTTATTTTTGCCTTAAGTCCGGTGTCTTTGGCTTTCTTTGCCGTCCGTATGCTGGACGTAGCAGGTTCGATTCCCGCTTTAATTACATAAGAGATAATCGCATCGATCCATTACGATTAACGACTCTGCCGAGATGCCTGCAAAAACGTCTACTCGACAGAAATACTCTCCCCATACATCCATAGTACGATCACGGCTACAAGGTGGAGTGTCTGGTACGGTTGGACCCTAAAAATCACAAATCGTCCCCCAGTGCTTTTTTGATTTATCTACCATTTGACTCCTCGACTGATTGCATGAAACTGACCCCCCGAGCTGTAAAAATTGGTTAACTTTTGCCAATGCCACCCCGGTATCAGCGAAAAGCGTCTGGAGTTGCAAGGTTTACGTTCACGTGAGAAGATAAAACTAATTAAGTGGCACATTGTCGGTATTATGGCCGAGGGGGCCAAGTGGGCTGATCTTTCTAGCGTACTTGGAATAGGAACGGCGGCAGGATACACTACAGTACACTTGGAAGGCTGGAAGTCTCATCTATAATCTATAATCTAAGTTGCAAGGATAAATTCATTTAAAGCTCTCAGATGTATGCCCACAAACCAACAAGTGTAGTTCGCGCTTACAAATGCTGAATGTGTACTTACAAATAAAATCCAAACCTCAAATGAACATAAGCCCCACAACTTTTGCCGACCTTCCCTGAAACAGGGGTGACATTGGAAAAGTGAACCATTTTTACAGTATGGGTGGTCAGCCTCATACCAACTTATAAGTCAAGGAATATGAATAATAAATTACATTTAAATATAAAAAAGAACAAAACCTTACAAATAAATCTATACAAAAAAAAGTCACCACGGTAATTCTTACCTACCAAATATCGGTAATATTTGTTTATCGGTAACTAATCAGCTGTTCACTTGCGGCCATCTTGGATTGACAGGTCTTCATACAAATAATACCGATATTCAGTAGGTAAGAATTACCTTGGTGATTCTTGGTGAGGCTTCCAGCCCAGAGAAATATTGAAATGTGGAGCTATCTATCAATGTGCGGCTCCATGAGGCAAAGCCAAGTCGTCCACATGTCCTATCTCCTGTAGGCAAGTACCTACCTGTGTAGAGCGCTCCCAGCTCAGCCAAGAACCATTTTATTTCACCTCTAAGCATATTTCCCGCCCTCCAGCCCGCCGATAAGACATATTAAAGCTGCCGGGCCGCCTTGCAGGGAGCAAACTGTAAAGATTTCACTAATCAAGATCCGCCCCCGCCCATTCCCGCCTACTTTATTGGCGGTCTCAGGGCTGATAAAAATACAGATAACTCAGCCGGGGATTTGTCCTCGGGATTTACATCGAAAATTGGAAGGCGGTTTGGGGAAATCCCGAATCCCAATTCCCAATCTCGGCCAACAAGCAATGTCACATCAGTCATTTGTAGATCAATGAAAATATGCCAGTTTGTCACAAAAATAAGTTGAAAGTTATTTTACTAGGTCTTGACAGCGGTGCATTCGACGGTTAAAAGGTAATAGGAGATAAGTGACAAAAAGTAAATGGCAGTTTAAAGTTTGAGATTGCAGAAAAATGGCATAACTTTTGTATGTTTTATCATATCGTTAGAATCAAAACAGCTCTAAAATAAAAATAAAATAAAGGCATTTATTGGCATTCCTATTAATGTAGGTTACGATGTTTTACGATCTTTTTTAGTCACAAGCGCCATTAGGACAAAAAAGGCCAAAATCTTGTCGGTTACAGCAAAACCATTCTTCAAAAACGCAGTTGTTTGGTTGGGCATAAATAACAAAAAAATCATCGTTGAACTATAGGAGTAAGCGCATGAAAAAGAGCCTACTTTCTTTTAACCGTCGATGTGCAACTTTAACTACACATAAAGTGTATCTTCTTGCCTGAGTTATCCCTGAAGGGGTCGCATGTGGCGATTCGGGAAAAAAATCTTTACACAGGTAAGGGAGGGGGCTGGTGCTCAATTTTGGTGAAGGCTGGGATCGAACCCTTGCTTTGAGCATGGAATGCAAGCATTCTACGAACTGAGCTATCAACCGGACTGTTTACGAGCTTGGTCGTCGCTACAAAGCACCAATACTAAAGCAATAGGTGCTAAATTGATGTACATAAGTCTAAATGGACCTTTTGTAATTGGTCTTCGTTAAAAGTCATGAATTTTTCAACCCATTGAAGAGCATTTTAAAAATATTAATTTAATTGTGCTCCGCCGGGAATTGAACTCACAACGTTTCGATTAAGAGTCCGAAGCGTTACCACTAGACCACGGACAGGTCTATAGTAATTTAAAAAAAAAAAGCCTAATTCTGTATTTCGTACAACAAAATATCTCTGTCATGAAATTAATCTGAAAAGTATAGTACTCTGATACAGAAGTGTAGGTACTTACTTTGTATGTTTGAAGAAACACTGGATTGCTTACCTGTAACAAAATAAATGATAGAAATTAGTGTGAATCACAATCATTATAAAAAGCCACATAAAAAATTGAAAAGATATTATAAAAAAAACGAGAAAACTGCGTGACTCTCAACGCCTTAACAATGGTTCTTATTGGTAAAAGTGAATCAATTTTCAAAATCATTCCTTGACTTGTAAGTTGGTATGAAGCTGACCACCCATAGTGTAATAAAAGGTTCGCTTTGTCAATATCACCACTGTTTCAGGGCATAGCCGGCAAGAGTTGCAAGGTTCATGTTTTGCATGCGGCCAACCTCATACCAACCTTTAAGTCAAGGAATTAGTTTTCAAAATCAGTAAATATAGGGTGGCTTAATATGTATCTAATCTAAATCTAAGTTGCAAAGATATGTATCATTTGAAATTCATATAAAATGCATTCCCACAAGCAGACACACACAATTTCGCGCTCACACATGCCGCATGTGGAACTTTAATATAAAAACCCAATCTCAAATGAACATAAGCCCTGCAACTCTTGCCGACCTTCCCTGAAACAGGGGTGACATTGGTAAAGTGAACCATTTTTTACAGTATGGTTGGTCAGCCTCATACCAACCTATAAGTCAAGGAATGTATCCTAAGTGAAAATGGTTACTTTTGGAATAACCATCGATTGGACTTTAGACGACAATAAAACTGGTATACCACTACAGGTGTACATAGTACAAAGCGATACCTACATGTATGTATGTTGTTCGATTATGAACAATGGAGGTGCATTTCAAAAACCTGCGGCAATGGTTTAACAAAATCACCAAGTCCCTATTTCGAACCGCAGTATCTAAGGGGAAAATACCTAGATATGATGGCTGATCTTCGATAGAAGTGTCCTCAAAAGTCGCTGGTATGGTCGAGCGTATAAGGCGTCGGCACTCCAAGTTGCGTTATTGAAACAAGCGCAAGTTCGAGCCTCGCCTGGGCCATGTCCTCTCGACAATAATTATGGCTCTGGTTCAGCTGATGTCATTAAGCAATTATTAATAAATAGTTCATAAAATATTAAAATGATGAATTGTTAAATGATAAGGTAAGTAAACCTGTTTATGGCTAGTAATAGGTTGGTGAATTGAATTCCTATTCACAAATCTATTTCCAGCTGTAATGGCTTATTCGAACGAAGACAGTATCATTTTAAGATAGCTGGCAATCCTAAATATCTTTTAAAGAAAACCTTACCTATGTACTGTTCCCGATATGGGGTGGCAAGAGCGTCTGCACATTTTCCACCATTTGTTTCTATCTCTTTCTATTCCAATCATATCCATCACCTTTGCACACGTTTCCTTCTTCTACGTTCTTTACGTAAAAAATAGATCAATTTACCAATTTCCACTTCAATTTTACCTTAACGCAACTAAACGCAACTAAGCTATACATATAGTGTAACTTATTGCCTGCGTTATCCCCGAAGGGGTCGCATGTGGCGCTTCGGGACCTATTTATTTTTACAGGTTAGGGGGCCAGCCTCACAGCAACCACTTTCAGTTGAAGTGCTCCCGGGCTCCCGGGGGGGCTGGTTCTCATTTTATTGTGAAGGCTGAGTAAACCTTTGAGATCGAACCCTTGCTCTCGGCATGGAATGCAAGTATTCTACCAATTGAGCTATCGACCTTTTTTTACGAGCTTGATCGTCGTCGCTACAAAGCGCCAATTCTCAAGCAAGACCCAGTTGCTGTAAGGCTGGATGGACCTTTGGTGACCGGTCATTGGTAAAGGTTTTATGAATTTTTCAACCCAGCGAAGAGTAAATTTGAAAATATAAATGGTATATTTTTTGTGCTCCGCCGGGAATCGAACCCACAACCTTCCCATTCAGAGTCCGCAGTGTTACCACTGAGCTACGGACCGGTCTTGCCCTGTTCAAATCCATTATCAATCGCCATTTCCTTTCAATGTCTCAAAACAAGGCAACGCAACACACACCACAGCACTGCGCAGCTAACGGCCCTGCAACTGGATAAGGATATCAACTGCCACATCACCAACACCTCTCTGGCACTACAACAAGTGTCATA